>SJYE01004591.1:152519-214447 GCA_006408755.1 Eudorcas thomsonii | reverse complement strand
TCTTAAACATTAACATCCATGAAATAATAGGTTAAGTGTACTATTTTTTCCCTTAAAAATTAAAACATTTAAATAATGGATTTCTCACAGAAAGCATGGATGCCATCACTTACACACCTACCACTATCCATATTCCATGTAAGATCATATCATGTGCCACTAGTAGACACAGATCCTACTGCTGGAAACTCTAAGCAGTTGAATGGATCCACTGTAGACCAGAGGGGGTGACACCGGTGGCTGTGAAACGGGTTGGTGGGGGGAGAGCAGCATTTCAAGAAGAAGAAGGGAGAAAGTGGGAGAGGAAAGAAGCGTGCAGAAAAGGGAGAAATGGAAGGGGGAAAAAAAAGAAAAAGAAGAACAAGGTAGAAAGAGACAGGAGAGGAAAGAGGAGAAAGAAAAGAAAAAGCAGATGATGGCTATGAACTTGAATTAGCTCCTCACTTTGGTTTGCAGTTTCCACCCTAGAGCTGCAGTACAATCCATGCAGAACCTGATTATCATGGCTCACAGAGTGAGCGCCTGCCTATTTTTAGCTGAAATTAATCATTTTCTTGTGTTATTTTTGGTTCAGATAATGGCTGAAGTACACAACCGCTTCTTCATGAGCCGACAGCAAGAATGTAAACAAGGTTGAATCTCCGCTTGGCAGGTTCTATATTCAGCTCTGCCATCCTGAAGCTGAATTCCCTGAGAATGCAGACTCTGCTATAAAGGATGAGGGGCTGCATGGGGAGGCTTAACCAGTCACAATACTGAGCAAACCAGCAGGAGTGAAATAAGTCAGACAAAGACAAATACCCTGTGTCATCACTTACACATGAAAACTTAAGAGCCAAACAAATGGGTATAACAAAACAGAAACGGACTCACAGATACAGAGAACAAATGAATGGATACCAGTGGGGAGACGGGAAGAGGGAAAGGGCAGAGGGAAGAAGGATAGGCGATTAAGAGACACTCAGTTCAGTTCAGTTGCTCAGTCATGTCCGACTCTTTGTGACCCCATGAATCGCAGCACTCCAGGCCTCCCTGTCCATCACCAACTCCCGGAGTTCACTCAGACTCACGTCCATTGAGTCAGTGATGCCATCCAGCCATCTCATCCTCTGTCGTCCCCTTCTCCTCCTACCCCCAATCCCTCCCAGCATCAGAGTCTTTTCCAATGAGTCACCTCTTCGCATGAGGTGGCCAAAGAACTGGAGTTTCAGCTTCAGCATCATTCCTGCCAAAGAAATCACAGGGTTGATCTCCTTCAGAATGGACTGGTTGGATCTCCTTGCAGTCCAGGGGACTCTCAAGAGTCTTCTCCAACAACACAGTTCAAAAGCATCAATTCTTCGGAGCTCAGCCTTCCTCACAGTCCAACTCTCACATCCATACATGACCACAGGGAAAACCATAGCCTTGACTAGACGGACCTTAGTCAGCAAAGCAACATCTCTGCTTTTGAGTATACTAAGAGACACTACTATGTGTAAAATAAGTAAGCAATAAGGATATATTATTATACAATACAGGGAAATATGACTTCCTTGTGGCTCTGCCGTAAAGACTGACATGAGAACCTTTCCTGAGTGTGGGCACTCAAGACATACACATTCTATCAGTGTGCTGGCCTCATTCACACCCACTAAGATGGGCTTCTATGCAGTAGAGAGCACAACCAGAGGCTGCCCCAAAATTGCATTCTTGGGTAAAGAGAGAAAAACAGATCCTTGCCTCCAATTTCTCTCTGAAATGACCACAGGGAAAGGTGCTAATTGGTTTGGCTTAGGTCATATGCTCATTCCTGGTCCAGTCCCAAAGATCTGGAGTACGGGGTATTATAACTGGCCCAGACAGCATCAGATGCCCACTTTGGGGGCAGAAGGGCAGGTTGTGTGTGTTTGTGGGGATGTCTGTACACATGTATGTATGTATGTTGGGAAGGCAGAGGAAAAAATTCAGTAATTACTACTACAGATAGGCTCAATTTAAAGAACTTTGAATTTAAGTGAGATTTTTTAAACTTGAGAAATTAAATAATGCATGTATGGCAGAAACAAGCACGATATTGTAGAGCAATTATCCTCCAATTAAAAAAATATATTTTCTAAATCCCGTCATGGAAGCAGCATCTGTCTCTTTCTTCTGATTTCCATATCATTTCATCTGTAACCCCTTCATACTCTCCTTCTCCCTGGAAACTTATTTGAACTTCCCTACAGAGCACTGAGTACCTCCAGATTATATCAGTTCAGTTCAGTCATTCAGATAAGAACTAATTCTTCTCATCAAAAAAATGTAAGCTTGCTTGTTTCTGCTCCCACATACATTGCCTTCCTACCTAGTAACACATATAAATAGATCCTGCTTCTACCTAAGTCAACCTCATGACTTATGTTCTAGACTCCACCACCTGTTATCAACTCAATAATTTTGCATTTTAAATAATCTCATCTGGCTCTTATACCAAGCATTTCTCCCTTTTCTTGGATTATTCCAATTAACATATAAATATACTGTAATTTGGACTTCCCAGGTGGCACTAGTGGTAAACACACACACACACACACACACACACACACACACACACACACACACACATCTCCAACGCAGGCGACATGAGAGACTCGGGCTCGATCCCTGGGTTAAGAAGATCCCTGTTAGAGGGCATGGCAACTCACTCCACTATTCTTGCCTGGAGAATCCAATGGACTGAGAAGCCTGGTGGGCTACAGTGCATAGGGTTACAAAGAGTCGGACATAACTGAGGCGACTTAGCACACACAGGCACATACTATAATTTCTCCCATCTTACTAAAATATGTATCTCCCTTCACCCCATGTTCCTCTGCAATTACTACCCCATTTTTTTCTCCTTTTAGATAAACTTAACTAAAAGTGTAAACTCTACACTATTTGTCTCCAATTCACCTCCCCTTCTTCTTTTTAACCTTCTTTTATCAGGATTTTGTCTCCAACACCCCCAATGAAACGACTCCTGTCAAGCTCACAAACAAATTCCATTCTGCCCAGTCCAGTGGGTATTCCTTGTCTGCCCATGACTAACTTCTAAGCATTGTTTGACATTTCATTGTGCACACCTCCCTTCTTCACTTGGCTCTGTAACAACATATTCAGGTGGTTCTGCTCTTACCTACGTGACTACTCTTTTGAATTTCTTTTGCTGGGTCCATCATTTGTTCGCAGCTTTAAAATATAAGGTGATTGGCTGCTTTCTCACTCTACGCTTTCTCTGGGGAAACACAGTAATGACTATGTAAATTCTATATGCTGACTACTCTAGTCCAGAACTCTCCTTTTTCAGGTTTGTGTTTCCACGTCCCTATTCAATGCCTTCGTTAGCATGCCTAATGTTTGTGAACTTACTACGGCCAAAGAGGAGTCGCCCATTCCCACTACACACTCATTTCTTTGCAATCTACCCCATCCCATTTAATGATACCACTATTCACCCAATTGCTAACACTATAATTTTAGGAACTGTCCTTTATTCTTTGCTTTTCCTAACCTCCATGGGACTTCCCAGGTGGCTCAGTGGCAAAGAACCCACCTGCCAATGCATTCTGAATAGGACCTTTTCTCGCCACTTCCAGTGCTACCAACCTAGCTAATATTATTGGCAGCTCTCACCAGGACCATTGCAAGACCACCCTAATGGTTTCCTCACTTCCCCTCTTTCTCCTCTAGAGTTCATTCTCCACATTGCTACATCTATGGAAAATGCTTTCAGATCATACTCTTCCCTTGCTTAAAATCCTCCATGAGCTTAACAGTTTATTTTTACTTAAATTCAAAATCCCTATGATACCCCACATGATCCTGCTTCCTCTTACTTCTCCATCCTCCCTTCTCCCATTCCCTCTATTATTTAGCTGTTCCAACCACACTTGTCTTTTTGTTGTCCCTACACCAAATCTCCTTCCTTTTTCAGAGCTTTTGCTGTGTTTCCTCTTATGAGAAACTGCTCCTGCCACCCCAGTTTTTCACATAGCTGTGTACTTGCCATTCAAGTCACTATTTGAATGCCACTTTCTTAAAGAACACTTCTCTAATAATCCTACATACACATACAACAGTTACACTAACCTGTTACCTCAGAAAATCTTATTCTATAATGATGTTTTATTTCCTTTACAATATTCACTTAAATTACACCATTTGTTTGTTTATTAGGTACCTCTTTTATTTTCCATCTTTCTTCACTGGCGTATGAGCAGGTAATGATTTTGTCTGGTTCCTTTGATTTCAACTCATTTTCTCATCTGTCCATAAGGCCTTGATCAATATCTAGTAATAGTAAATTCTAATTAAATACTTGTTGAATGAAAAAAACAAACTTGTGTCTCTCACTGTTCTTTTCAGAATAGATGTTCAGTAACCATTAGATGGCTAGTTGAATGGATGGAATCTTGGGTAGAAGAACAGGTGAATGGATGGATGGATGGATAAATAGATAGGCAGAGAGATAAATACAGAAAATCAACAATTTAGTATCTCCCCATTACCGGCAAATATAGCGTGGCAATCATTTTCTTCTTCTCTTTTTTTCCCCCAGTTTGCATATGAAAAAATAGCTTAAAACTTATCTGATTATCTCTCACAGTTCAGGTAGTTGACTCAGTGACTCTTCTGGTGTTTCTGATGTTGGCTAGGATGCTAGGGTAGCTGCAGTCATCCGAGGACTGGGTTAGAAATGAGCATCCGTGATGGCTCACTCATCTGGCTGGTGTTTAATGGTGACTGTCGGCTGAGAGTTCAGCAGGGACTGCAACCAGGGCATTCACTTGCACTGGTCATCTCCACCTCACTTGGGTTTCTCCCAGCATGGTAGCTGGGTTCTGAGACCTCCTGGGAGTAACTTCAAAGAAATTCAGGCAGAAGCTCTAAGGCTTTTTCTGACTTGGTCCTGCACGTCCCAGAACATCCTTTCTGCCATGTTGCATTTGTTAAGCAATCACTTACGTCAGCCTAGATGTAAGGTTCCACCTCCGGGAGTGAGGAGCAGCGCTGTCGGCAGCCATCTTGGGTACTGCCTACCACACCTGTACACAGGCCTGCTCACTAGGCTATCCAGGGACGTCACAGTCACCACACACTGATCCTTCTCTACTCTTTACGGAAACTACTTTGAGTATATATGTCTATGTGTTTGCCAATCTTGAACGAGTGAAAGGACATCTTTCTGAAGTCAAGCCTTCCTAACTCAGCAGTTGCGTAGTCATTGTCTGGAAACTCTCTCTTCAGAATTCCTTACTCTTCTTTGTTCCAAAAAGACAGTCTTGTTTCACTTTCTTTAAACTCTTCTGTGTGTTCTAACTAGGATTCTCTCTTTTCCATTTCTTCGTATGTGTCACCTGTCCCCTTCCCGCTCCAACCACATCATCTTCTCATTAGGTTTATGCAGGAAGAAAAATCAGTTCTAAAATAAGAGCTAGAAACAGTGTGGAGATTCCTTAAAAAATTGCAAATAGAACTGCCTTATGACCCAGCAATCCCACTGCTGGGCATACACACCGAGGAAACCAGAATTGAAAGAGACACATGTACCCCAATGTTCATTGCAGCGCTGTTTATAATAGCCAGGACATGGAAGCAACCTAGATGTCCATCAGCAGATGAATGGATAAGAAAGCTGTGGTACATATACACTATGGAATACTACTCAGCCCTTAAAAAGAATAAATTTGACTCAGTGCTAATGAGATGGATGAAATTGGAACCGATTATACAGAGTGAAGTAAGCCAGAAAGAAAAACACCAATACAGTATACTGACACATATATATGGAATTTAGAAGACAGTAATGATGACCCTATATGTGAGACAACAAAGAGACACAGAGGTATAGAGTGGACTTTTGGACTCTGAGGGAGAGGGAAAGGGTGGGATGGTTTGGGAGAATGGCAATGAAACATATATATTTTCTTGTAAGAAACGAAGTGCCAATCTATGTTCAATGTAGGATGCAGGATGCATGGGGCTGATGCACAGGATGATCCAAGTAGAGGATGTGGGGTGGGAGGTGGGAGGGGGCTTTGGCATTGGGAGATTATGTTCACCTATGGCTGATTCGTGTCAATGTATGGCAAAACAAATACAGTATTGTAATTTAAAAAAATAAATAAATTTAATAATAAACACAGAAAAAAATAAAAATAAAAAATAAAATAAGAGCTAGAAAACAGGATGTGAACAGCCAAATGTGGGTATAAATCAAGGCAGAGGAATAAGAGTTGAATTATTATTAAACCAATGATTGACTTCTATTAATATTCAGTTAGTATGCCACTATCTTCCTTCCAGTGGGTCTCACTTGTACATAAAAATCCCACATGGGTGCATGCTCAGTCACTTCAGTCACAATCTTTTTGCGAGCCCATGGACACAGCCTACTAGGCTCCTCTGTCCATGGTATTCCCCAGGCAAGAATACTGGAGTGGGTTGTCATGCCTTCCTCCAAGGGATCTTCCCAACCTAGGGATCGAACCTGCATCTCCTATGGCTCCTTCATAGCATGCAGATTTTTTACCACTGAGTCACCAGTAAAGCCCACATAAAAATCCTATGTAGAGTTAAAATAAATCAAAAAATAAAAATTTTGAGCTTCATCCAGACCTATGAATCAGAAGCACAAGGGATAAGACTGGACACTTGTATATTTTTTTAAAAATATCCATAGGTGACTCGGACGTTCTTTCAGCATGATTACCTGTCTCAGACTTCAAGCCACCACCTTGAAAGGTAAACTTAGTTCTTTTGCAATGATGGGTGACCTTATTAGCAGATACTTATCATTTCTTCTTTTGAAGAAGTGACTAGAAATATCAGCTCAGTTTCCCAGTGTGATTATATGTCCCAGTCCTGGATGAACATATTTGTACATTTATACGGAAACTTCATAAGAAGATAGCTTTCAATTTGCAGAGATTCACTTTCCAGGCATGTTTTCAACATTGATCCGCTTCTGCAAAAGACATTGACCTCACAAGAAACAATCACAGCCAGGTTCTCACTGTGCTGAATTTCCTCAAGTGCACCCCCGTAAGTGGGCCACAGCTGCAGCCAGCAGATTTTTCACTTCTCTTATTCCTGCTGAGGATGAAATGTGCTGAGGCCAATAACCTGGTGAATAATTCATTTTTCCGAAGGACAATTTGTAAGCCTCAGGACTGCTTTTTGCCAAAATAAAGAGCAAATTTAAAAGATGTTTATACTTTCTGCGTGTGTATAACCTTTTATAATTTTCTCATCATTCTCTTAACAATGAAGCTGTTGACCATGAGCTAGTATTTAGTAAGAGCTTGCAATGTGCCAGGTTTTGAACTAAGTGCTTCAAGATAAATCATCTCACTTAATATTCATAATACTCTGAGGTGGATATTGTCATTTTTATCTCTTTCCAGAGGAAACAACTGAGACAAAAGTTAAGTAACTTTCCCAGGGCCATGCGAAATTAGGATCTCTGTCACGGTCATCATGCTAGTCTGCCTTCCATTTCTATACATTCCTATATTTCTATCAATCTACTGTATGATCCTATATTTCTATCAATCTATCAGTCTATCTACCGTATATCAATAAATAGGGTAATAGCTAGAGATAGACATAGATTGATTTTTTTTTGATAGTCAATTTTTTTTTTATGTGGCATGTGAGATCTTAGTTTCCTGACCAGGGATCAAAACGGTATCCTCTGCAGTGGAAGTGTGACATCTTAACCACTGGACCACCAGGGAAATCCCAAGATAGATTGATTTTATAATCACAATATCCTGGGTGATAAAGAGAATCAAGAATTACAGTCTCGACTTTCCCATGAGAAAACTTAAGCTACAGAATTAAAGCAACCTGCCTTAGGTGATGCATAAGGGAGGCAAAATCAGATTTCTGATCAGAGTCCTGTGGTCTTCCTCCAGCCCAGAGGCCACTCCAGCAGAGCCAGAGGGGTTTCTCTAAATCTTGCCTTTCAGTGTGAATGGGGGTGGGGTAGGATATGATAATATGCTAAGCCCAGTGATGACACTTTCAGCCAAGAAGAATTCTTTATCAAATCCCCATCAGCCTCAAGACCAGATCGTACCAAGATTTTGCAATACGAACACGAACGTAATGTTCCCTACTGTCCGGGATCTAATCCTTTTCCATTGGGGAGCACATTTGCAAACAATGGCTCCTAACTGATGAGGAGCAAGATCCAACTCTTACTCCACACACCAGGACCTTTACACCGCATTGGAGGCAACAGCCCTGAGGTTAAAGGGCTGTTCTGTGTCTAACCACTGAAGATCTTGTTTGAAAAAAGGTTTCCCAAAATGAACCCCCAAAGAAACTGAAAATGGCATGAATGTACATCCTGTTACTCAACACTCCCTGGGTTTCATAACGTGAAGTCAGGAAGAAAAGGTGCCAACATTCCTGAATGTTATAATCATTAAGGAGCAAACTCTAATGTTCCCACACTTGAAAGTTAAAGAGATGGGATTATTTGCTCTCCTCCTCACTTATGGAATCACTGCAAAACCATATGGGCTGAATTAGGCATCCAACGTGAATGTTCCCTTTACCATTCCCTAAGGGAAACCTTGAGGCTCATCCCAGGCAACTGGCTTTAAAGACAAGGATGTCCTATTTGAAAACATAATCATGAGCCCTGATATTAATAAGCACTTTCTAACTTCAAAGCATTTCAATAGCCATTGCCTTAATTAAATCTCATAACCTCCCAGAGTAAAAGGCAGGCTTCATCATTTCTACTTCCAAATGGATAAACTGAGGCAGAGTCTTATGGAGTATGAAACCCTGATTGTGGAACCACTGGACTATTTAATGAGTTTTATGCTAAACAGAAATGCCAAAGTTGAATGTTTTTCTGTTACTATTTGGTGAAAGCCCAAAATAAGCATTTAATACTGTATATTATGAACATGAAAAGCAACAGAACTGGTTGTATGGTCTTGGACTTGGGGTTTAACTTTTCCAAGCTTTAGTTTTGTCATCTTGAAAATGGAAATAAAAATAAAGCCTACTAGGGACTTCTCTGGTGGTCCAGTTGGTAAGACTTCATGCTTCCAATGCAAGAGTCACAGGTTCCATCCCTGCTTGGGGAACTAGATCCTGCCAAGTTGTACAGCATGGCCAAAACGAACCTAAAGAAACAAAAAGAACAAAGAAACAAAATAAAATAAAGCTTACCATAATTTCTTTTTTTTTGGATTAAATAAATTAATATATATTAAAGCTTCTGGCACATAAACATTCCATAAAGTTTTGCAGTTCTTGTTAAGCCAGTTCCTTTCCCTATAGCCACCCATTGATCTTTTCATTGATTCACTAGTATTTATTGACAGCCATCAAATGTCAAGAGCTGTGCTGTCCAGAAAGGATATGACAGTGAATAAGACAGGCAAGGTCATTCCTGCTTATGGAGTATAGCTCATATCTTACTATAAAGTAATTCATACTCAATACAGATTATTCTTCAATGGTGATTTTGGTTGGACCTCACCATTCATGTGGCTAAAAGACTTCTTTGGTTATGCTCCCACTGGACCACGACAGGCATTGGGCAGTTTGGGGGAGCTTTGATTGAGTTCTGCTGGCAAATATTGGAGAAATTGAAGGCAGTGCTCTGATCTTGGCCCTCTAACTGAGATGACCAAACAAAGCCTTGCACAATTTGACACCTACTTATTTCTGTCTCAGTACATGCAGTTAGGGAAATCTGTGTTAAGCTTCCCTTGCTACAGACACTGTGAGGGGCTTTGCAGTGGGAAGGAGAAGCAGAAAGGAAGATTCAGGCAATGCTTTAGGGTGTTTATGGCCACGGAGCATCAACAGTGGTTTTAAAAGAAGCAGTATCAGTATGGCATTTCATACTGTGTAGGGAGAGTAGAGAGTGAACAAACACTTGAGGTTCCATATGCTAGAGCCTGTTGCTTGGGGATTTCAATGTTCTCCTCCTATATCCACAACTCTTCTCCTATATGTTCCTAATTGCATTTATACATATTTATATAATTTGCATATGTCAGTATATGCACATACACATATATAAATATATAGAGAGAGATTTGCATAATTTTCAACAAATGCCTTTTGAGTAATAACTAAGGGAGATATTAATTAAGCTTTTATTCAAGGCCAGAAATGCTAATACATGACATACATGAGTGCATTTAATCTTCCTGAGATTTCTATGATGTGAGTATAATTGTTTATCTTATTTTACAGAGGAAACTCATGTTTGGAAACGTGACACACACTTCCATGGGAGAGCTGGAATTTAAACTCACTCAGGTGGAATTCAAAGCCAATGTGGCTCCTTGTATTAAAGTTCGATGTCTCAAAAAAGAAAAGAGGGAGGAAGGAAAGCAGGAAGTGGAGGAAGGAAGAAAAGAGGAAGAGAGGAAAGAGGATCATTAGGCAACTCTAACTCAGCAACTCAAAAGCACAGCAAAAGCAAACTAATAACTCACACCCATATTTTAAAGTCCAAGAGTTTTGTGTTTGAACCCATTGAGAGATGGCAAGGAGGAGCAAACTGGGAGAAGACATGTGTTGGGGGAAGAAAGAGGTGGTGGAGATGGAGACAGACTGCAGCCCAGCCTCCCCAAGCCACATCTGGAGAACCCAACATTCTGAGCTTTGTGGCATTGACCATGGAAATCATATCCCAGAAGAGGACAGGTCTATGCCTAGCACCTCTGAATATATAGTGCCCCCAGCCCTCAGTCCAGGAGGAGGCTCTCAACTGTCAGTCCCATCCAAGGAACCCTGTCATATCTTCTCATTCTTCAAGATGTAAGTTTAATTCCTCTTCCTCTTTAGTGAAAATACTCTTTCCACCTATCCCAACCCCCAGGGCTCTCTCTCACACCTGAAGTCCTTGTAATTATAAAATTGAAAATAGCCCGCATTTACTGAGCATTCACTATGTGACCAGTACATCACAACAAACTTTAGAGGAAGTTGATTTTTAGTCCCATTTTACTGGGGCCATGATGGTTAAATAATTTCTCAACATCATTTTGCTGCCAATGGACAGAATAAGGCTGCTGACCCAAAGCTCAGATTCTTTCCCCTGCAATCTGGTCTTCCTTGTGGGTGATGGCTTGAATTAGCCCAGGTGTTAAAGGAGCAATGATGAAGAGGTGGTAAGAAATGGGAGACTGGTTCCAAAAGCCTTACAGCAGCAAAGAGGAAAAAGAGTGAACAACTCCACACACAGAAGTTTGACCTGCTCTGGGAAGGGCTCAGGACTGTCAACAAGAATCAGAGCTGCACAACCAAGGGCAGAGTCTGATTTCAATGCCAGGACATTTCTTGAAACAAAGTGTAAGGCAACAATTATCTGCTAAATAGAAAATCTGAGGCTTAAATAAAGTCAAAGCTAAAACCTGTGAGGCAAAAACTGCATGGGCTCCAGTTTCCTTCTGCTACTTGTAACTGCCAATTCAAAAAGAAGTAATCATGGAGATAGTAAAAATATAAGATCAATGAACCATGGATGATAGATGGAGATGCCTCTGATTCCATATGCCCCACCTCCACCCCCAGTATTAGCCCTTTCCTAGCCATTGTCAAAAGCCAAACTAGTTTAGTGGAATAAGATCTGTGAGAGAGTGATCCCTATTTTTCTTCATAGGCATTTCACTGTCCTGTGAATAAACTCCAGCACTGAATGAGTTTTAGTAAAAAGAGTTTTATTTCCCTAGACTCCTTGTCCCTCTACTTCTGCCAAAATGTATTTCCTAAGTATTGTAACCTTAAGCACACACGATCTCTTGGTATTTTCTAAATACTGACTTTGTTCCTTTCTAAAATTTAGTATCCAATTAAGGTTTCCTATTTGACAGATAAGTGGTGACACACGGAAAAGGTCTAAATTTTTACTTCCCCTGGGTACAACTGTAAGACACAAGGTCAGATATTAAATGCTCTGGGCCATACTTTACAAACCACTGCTTAATGAGATCAAACCCTGATTACAACTTCCTTTATCCTCTGTATTTATTTCGCTCCTTTGAATTCTTCCTAAAGGTAAATCTCACATCCTCCTCCTCCTCCTCTTAATCCTCACTGCCTCTCTTGCCTGGACCTTTGTGAAGCTAATTACCTCTATTGCACCCTCCATACAGTTGCAAGAATATGGTTGTAATGTTTTCTGATCCAATAATCATATAATATTTTATCCTTATTCAAAAAGTACAGTGGTTTCCCATTGCTCACAAGATACTAATAAAAATCATCCTCCTTGGTCATGCATACCAGAACAGTCACAAAGTTTAACCTCCTCTACCACTGAAGTCATCCATTTACCTTTTCACTGATTCATTTAAAAACAGGAAGCACCTACTCTACACCAGGGCTTCCCAGGTGGCTTAGTGGTAATGAATCCCAGTGTTCAGTTCCTGGAGCAGGAAGATCCCCTGGAGTAGGAAATGGCAACCCACCCCATTCCTGCCTGGAAGATCCCATAGACAGTGAAGCCTGGGGGTCTACAGTCCATGGAGTCGCAAAGAGTCGGATGCGACTGAGCACGCACATACTCTACACCAGCCACGCTTCTTGTTCCCAAATACTCCCTGGCCTATCACAGCTGTGTTTTCTCTGACAAGGTTCACTTTGCCTGCAAATCCTCTAGCCCGCCTCCATCAAATTCTCATCCAGCCTTCAAGATCAGGTTTCCATGGTGTCTTCTCTATGAAGTCTTGCCTAAGACAAACCTATACACATGCACACACACAAACATGTCCCAGACAGCTCTTTCCTCTACCACCCACTCACCATTCGTACACAGATGGACCATAACTTATATCATATTAGGGAACCATTGTTGATTTATCCGCTTCCCTAATAAGGAATAGGGGGAGAAATGGTGTCATATCTCATTAGTCAGTTGGCAGGACACATCTTAAAATATAATATATATATATATATATCAATTTATAGTCATGATGGGATCATATCTCCTATCAAAGAGTACCCAAGACTGTGGGGTGTTAGCCCTGGGAAACCAGCAACTTCCAAAGAGAAAAATGTACAACCTGCTCATTATCCTACAAATAAATGACTTTATTCCCCTCTCCCTTTTTCTCAGGCTTGTGTTTCCCTCATATTGTGCCAGTTCCTTGAACCCTGTTATTGTAGGATATTGTCCTGACATGCCACAACACACAGTGTAGTACAATGCAGTGAATATTGACACAACCAAAATGTCATCATCATGGCAAAAGCATGCACATAAGAAGAGCAAGCTAAGGATTTTGAACATTAATTCAGGTAGCAGAACAGCCTGAAACCATGCAGTGATGTGTATTTAATTAATCTTAGCACACCCTAGTCTCTTGACCACCTCGAGCCAAGCATTATCCTTGGAGAGGGAGCAGAAGCTAAGCCCAAAGGGCTCCCTTGGCAGCATGCTTATGCAAAGTATCAGACTGTTCATCCACTCCTGGCTCAAGCCAATCACCTAGACCTGGAAGGCTTCTCCAGTGGTCACTGTCAAAGCCACCAGTTGACTAGAAATAGGCAATCGGTTTCATTCAAGATTTACTAGTTGCTTGGCTGAATTAAATCATATGTTCGTGAGCATCTCTCTTCACCCACCGTGTGTGTGTGTGTGTGTGTGTGTGTGTGTGTGTGTATTAGTTGCTCAGTCATGTCCAACTCTTTATGACCCCATAGACTGAAGGCCACCAGGCTCCTCTTGTCTGTGGGATTCTCCAGGCAAGAACACTGGAGTGGGTTGTCATTTCCTTCTCCAGGGGATCTTCCTGACCCAGGGATCAAACCCGTGTCTCCTGCATTGGCAGATGGATTCTTTACCATCTGAGCCATCAGGGAAGCTCCCTACCAGTACAGCAGTTGCTTTATATATCGACATAGGTTTATGGACTGGCAATGAAAGCTTCTTTCCTGACTTCAACACTTATTGGTTAACTCCTGTTCTTAGTTCAGAATGCATGTCTCAGGGAAGTCAGCCTTGACCACACAGGCTAAGCCATGAGTCTCTACTATAAGCTTTCATAAGCACCATATGCCTTACTTTCAAAATTAGCCCTCATCAAAAATGTACTTGTACATTGATCTGCATGACTAATAGAATTATATCTGTTTTCTTTATTAGTCTGTAAACTCCCTGAAAGCAGGTGTTTTGTCTGCTTTTGCCTCTTGTCTAGTGACTGTCATACCTAATATATGATTGACTCTCAATTAATAGTTGTTAAGTTTATGAGTAAATGAATGAACAAATGAATGGATGACAAAGGTGCTCACAACAGAATGATCTAAGCTCAGAGTAAATTAATTCATCTGTTTCTGGACACACAGTTGAATTGCATTTTCCAGTCTCCCTTACAGTTAAGATATGGTCGTGTGACTTTCAGTCCAATACAACATGACTTCCAAGTCTAGCCTGTAACAATCTCTAATGCATGCTTTTCCAAGCTCTTTTCCCTTTGTGATTGACTGGAGTGGGGACTATTATGCAACCATGGACACAAGTGTTAAGAATGCAGAGTTCTGTGAGACTGTCCCTCAATAACTACATGGAGTAGTGCCTGCTAAATCAATTCAGTTGAGTCCAACTCTTTGCACCCCCATGGACCATAGCCAGCCAGGCTCCCCTGTCCATTAGATTTTCCAGCTAGAACACTGGAGTTGGTTGCCATGGCCTCCTCCAGGGGATCTTCCCAACCCCAGGATTGAACTTGCATCTCTTATATCTCCTGCATTGGCAGGCAGGTTCTTTACCACAAGTGCCACCTGGGATGCCCCACCCTGATAACATGTTCACCCATCTCCAGAACCTTTGTGTTGAATACTAGATAAAACTCTAGCAAGTGTGAGCTTCTATATACACGGAGTCTATTTGTTGTAGCAGTTAGTGTTATTTGAGCCAATATACCTCCTCCCTGTGATTCTCACCTAAAGAAGACTTTGGAGGCCATATTATAATTTATGAGATAAGGAATAATTGGGAAAATCTTCCCAAATGACTAAAACACTTCCACCTCCACATCCCCCATTATAATCACTGTCTATGCCTTTTCCATGGTTTGCCATGAAAGCAGGGGTTTAAAGATATAATTTGACTAGTTGAGAAGCTTTGCAGATGTATGGGACACACACATTCACCCACATGTGTGGACATAGGAGGCAGACACAACAAAAACTGTGGTTCATGATCAGTAGCATCAGGTGATGTGGTTTGATCCTTTTCCTTTCAGAGCAATCAGAATTTCATCAGTGATCATTGTACATGTCCCTGTGGAGGAGGGAGAGAAAAAAGAAGGAAAGAAAGAAAGAAAACCACATGGTTAGTGCCCTCAGAAGAGGCGGCAAGGTGAGGTAGAAAGAGCACAAAATTGTAGTGTAAAAGACTTGGCTTCTAAGTGATTCACCAGCAGTAAAGTTATTCTACCTCTCTCTTTATTTCTTAAAAAGGAGTTTAAATTGGCAACTCAAAATTGCTGCAAGATTCTATGATTCAGTGCATATAAAAGGTCGGCTGGGGAAGAGAGACAAGTGCATCATGGGCCATGACCGATGATTCACATGCTTTGGCAGAGTTAGATATGAAGCATTGTAGGAACATAGCCGGTGGAGGCTGGAGATCAAGGGGAGAGGCAGGGATAACCAGAGTAGACATTATGTCTGATGCCAGGGCACAAGTGGGATTCAAAAGGCAGAGGGTAGAGCTGCTTGGAGGTGATCACATAGAGCTTCTCAGATGTTCTGGGTCTTGAACTGAATGCTAAAAAATGAATATAAAGGCATAGGGAAGGTGATAGCTATATGAGACTATCAAATCACTATCAAAAGTTCTCGAAAACCAATTAAATTGCCAGGTACTCTAAAGTTTTGATTTGAACAGCCAACTCATGGGAAAAGACTGAAGGCAAAAGGAGAAAGGGACAGCAGAGGATGAGATGGTTACATAGCATCACTGACTCAATGGATATGAATCTGAGCAAACTCTGGGAGAAAGCGGAGAACAGTGGGGTCTTCTGGGGTATTGTGACCATGAGATCAATATGACTTCGCACCTGAATAACAACAACAACTCTGAAGTTTGCAAAGGTGCAATAGATAGAGAAACTACAGGACAATAAAGTGGAAACCACCTTAGACTGGAAGTTAAGAGCCCAGATTCTAAACTCTGCTCTGTGACGAGCTAAATGCTTGACCTTGGAGTAGCATAAGAAATTTTCCAAGCTTCATCTCCTCATGTGAGAAATAAGGACATTGGCAAAAATAATTTCAATTTGTGTGTGTGTGTGTGTGATTCCATTTCTACGTTTCTCTCTCTCTCTTTTTTTTTTTTACCAATTGCATCTCTCAATATAGTCTGCAGGGGGCACTAGACTAAAAATTAGAAAACCTGATTTCTCTTCCCAGCTCCACCCCAAACCAACTGTGTGACCCTGGTCAAACTGTTTAACCTCTACATATCTCAAGTCCCCATCCATAAAACAGAAGGACAAGCAAACTCTCCACCTACCACTAAGGGGTGTAGACAGAGTTAATACTCGCATGGTCCTTTGAGCTCAGCAGATGAAAGGCTCTGAAAAAAGTACAAAGAATTTTTATGTGCTATTGACTTTATTTTATTTTCTGTGGGGGAGGGAGTCTACTCCAGCTGGAAGGCTGCTTTCTCTGAATCAAAGGGCAGGAACCCAGCAAGTTTCTCAGGATCAGGGCCTTAGCTTGGGCTGTGTATACTGACAGAACCAGCCAATCCTCCAGTTCAGTTTCCTTTAACCTGGTGCTCCAGGCAATAACTGTGCAACTCTGCAAGTTAACAATGTGTTCTTTGTCCCACAACTCTTCTCATTTCGCAACTGCTCAGGTAATATGTTTGAGCCTGTAGGAAGAGTCAAATAGTTAATGAGGGGAAGGGCTTGGCATGCCCTACATAGGTTCTCCCACAAGTCCCAACAAGAAGGCATTCTCGCTCTCCTGGTTTCCAGTCTACCCCCAAAATATACAAGTGTCCCTACCAGGAATGAGCCTTCTTTCTCAGCAGGCTGTAATACCAGTTTGGCTTTTATCAATGCATTGGTGAGCTGTGTTTTGTTTATGGTTTTATACTATCTATTTTCCCAGGGATATTATGTTTTCTACAGAGCCCTCGCATTTGTGTCAGCTTTTAAAGCTACCAGCACCTTTTCAGTTCTTATTAAGCCCTTAATATGGTATGAATAGGGGAGCTATTAGACTAAAGAACCATAATCGCCCCAAGGAAAACATCCATCACCAAGCTTTATGTGGTCCCTGAACCTCTAAAAGGTGCCCTCTCTCTGGGGCGTATCTGGTAAGAGCGTTTTCTTGGAGATGCTGAGAAACCAATGCATTAGGTGGGACTTAGAAAGGCATTTTCTAACCATTACAAATTGCCTCGTCTAGCATCTCAATTTCATCTACGTGACGAGCCTTAATTACATTTGTTGGGGTTTGATTCTTCATCCCCAGATGTGGCACTGACAGAGATTGCTGACATGATAATGTGTGCTCCAAATGTGCTCAGGCTCCAGGATCACCCAGGACAGCTGTGGATTTTTAGATGTCATTCCCAAGATATCCTGGAGGTGTTCAGCTTCCCTCTTTCTAATCTGGAGAGGGAGCCACAGGCAGCGTTCTTCCAGATGACACTAATGCCTCTTGACAGAGTATTCCCGCTGGACAGGTGTGCTACCTGCAGATGCCTCCAGCAGAGGAGATGGCTGCTGTCCACAAGGATGGGCTCCCCAAAACTGAAGGCATCGTCCGCTTAAGCCTTGAGTCTGACATGCTTGAAAAGTCTTCCTTTAAAACGATACACACACGCACACACACGGATCTGTAAGAGTTATCAGGGCTTGCCTTATTTAACTATTATATTCCAGGAAACGGTCCAGGTGGCAAAATCTTCTCCCAGTGGTTTCCTGGTTCCTCATTCCTGACTTGTTCTCTTGATGTCAACTGGAGCCAACAACAGAGGCTTTCTCACCCTAAAAGGTGTTGGCTCATTATGGCCCAGGCTGATTTCAGCTGGCTCTGGGTGGGTTTTCTTCTGGCGGCTGACTGGTAAAAGCCACAGCAAAGTGTCCGACAAGGCGTTCGTCACCCTTGGGCATACTTCCGTCTCAGCTCTGGCTTGAACTTAACTGACAGTCCTACCTATTTGCTCAGAGGAGCTTTTATTGAAGGCAATGTAAACCAGTGAAAAGAAGAGGCATTCAAACCTCGGGCTGGTGTCTGGCTCTGGAACATGCTTGCCATATGTGGGCACAACACTTCATGTCTGAGCCTCAGTCTCCCGACCCATGAGCCAGTGTGTCAGGGTGAGCGTTCTCACACCTCCCTCACAGGACAGCGTGAGGCACATGCAAGCTCACATTCTCTCTCCATCTCAAGTGACTCCACTGCACAAGGACCAGAGTGACTCCTGGGCTGGGCTTCCTTTAGAGAATGCACAAGGCAATCTAACACTGGCCCGAGAAGCAAAAGAGAACTTTTACAAAACAGTTGCAACAAAAAAAAATATGATGAAACACAAAGCCATTTGTATTCTTCTTCTGGTAGAAATCCAGCCAAGGAGAAGTTCATTGCCTTTGACACCATCTGCTACCGCTATGCCAAAGGCTGGGAATGCTTGTTGCTCCAACACTTTTTAGTTTGCAAGGCAGATTCCTATCTATGATGCTATTTGAAACCCTGGCTCTATTAATAGGACTAAAGCTTTTTTCTACTTCACAAATGATGAAATGAAACCACCACGGGGTTAAATTGCAGTCTAAAGTTCACTCAGGTCTAAACCATGGGTCAAGACACAAGGTTACATCCTGTGAAATCAAATCCGGGGTACCTTTCCTTCTATTGCACTGAATTCTTGCCTCATTGACCTCCTGGTGTTCATGATATTCACTGGTATGTTAAGTGTTAGGAGAAATGTATAGTAAATTAACTATCAAATCAAAACAAACAAAAATCCTGAAACTGGGGTCTTCTTAGCACAAGAAGGATACCATGGCAGATGCAAAGCCATTTGCAAATAGACTGCCTGCATGGTTTTTTTCCTCTCGCCTCTTCTTTCCAGCTCTCCCCTCGCCTCCCTTTACCCCTCGCCAACAGACTCTAGTCTCCAGCCACAGAGAAAGACCAGAAAGTCATTTCCCAAAGATCCCATGCTTCCTGGCTTCTTTGACTTCCACAGTCTGAAACTGCTCTGCCTGGAATGTCCATCACCCCTCCCAGGCTGGCAAATCCTACCTTAGCCTTCAGTACAGTGTCCAGGAGGATGGCTATAATCCCAGGTCCTCTGGCAAGGTTGGGCCAAAAGAGCTTTTGAGTCAGACAAATGCAGCTTTATTTTTTAGTTATTATTGTTTCATTGGACTATACTTGCTTTACTGTATCATGTTAGTTTCTGCTGTACAACAAAGTAAATCCATTATATGTCTACATATGTTCCCTTCCCTCCTGAATTTCCCTCCCACCACCCTCATCCCATCCTCTAGGTCATCACAGAGCACTGAGCTGAGCTCCCTGTGCATTTTAATAGCTTCCCATTGCAACTTTAATGAGTTCTTAATCCCAGCTGTGTGACTCGGGGAAGATTGCTTTACCTCTCTGAGAATCAGAGAAATTTTTTTTTGCCCTCCAGGAGGTCTATGAAGATGAAACAAGAACATCCGTAAAGCAAGGTGCACAGTATTTGCGTCTCAGTGGTGTTAGGAGGTGGGGGCCTTTCAGAGGTGACTAGGTAATGATGTAGCGCCCCCATGAGTGGATTAGTGCCCTTATAGAGGAGACCCCAGAGATCTCTCTTACCCCTTTGGCCATGTGAGGGCTCAGTGACAAGACAGCTGTCCATGAATCAGGAAGTTGACCCTCATCAAACACCAGATCTTGATCTTAGACTTCCCAGCCTCCAGAAATGTAAGGAATAAACTTCTTTTGGGTATAAGCCATCTAGTCTCTGGTATTCTCTTACAGCAGCCAAAACAGACCGAGACAACCTCTTTGAGGAACTACTTGTATAAAGCTCTTAAGTTTTGGTCTCAGATACTTTGTTATGATGCAAATGAACTTATTTATAAAACAGAAAGAGATTCATAGACATAGAAAACAAACTTGTGGTTATAACGGGGAAAGGGGGGAGGGATAAGTTAAGAGGTTGGTAACAACATATATATACTACTGCTGCTGCTGCTGCTGCTAAGTCGCTTCAGTCATGTCTGACTCTATGCGAACCCATAGACGGCAGCCCACCAGGCTCCCCCGTCCCTGGGATTCTCCAGGCAAGAACACTGGAGTGGGTTGCCATTTCCTTCTCCAATGCAGGAAAGTGAAAAGTGAAAGTGAAGCCGCTCAGTCGTGTCCGACTCCTAGTGACCCCATGGCCTGCAGCCTACCAGGCTCCTCCATCCATGGGATTTTCCAGGCAAGAGTACTGGAGTAGGGTGCCAATGCCTTCTCCATATATATACTACTGTATATAAAACAGAGATAACCAAAAAGGATAGGAAACTATACTCTCAATATTTTGCAATATCCTATAAGTGAAAATAATCTGAAAAAGAATTCTTATATATTCTTAATATACATAATATATATGCAAATTTACATTCAGATCATTGGGCTGCACACCTGAAACTAACATGAAATTGTAAATCAGTTATGCTTCAATGAAAATAAAACATTCAATAAAAATAAAAATATTGAAAAATGGACTCTAGACTCTCACTCAGCAAGTCCATCCATAACAGATATTTTTTAAACCCTAAAAGAGATACCATGTTAGTAACATGATGAAGAAAAGCAGTGAACTGAACATAATATCAGATAAAATCTATCCTGTCCTATGGAAATTAATAGTTTAATGCAGAACCAACACAAATGCTCAACAGAACAGTGGAAAACAAGTTTTGATGTATCCACACAATAAAATACTATACTCCTGATGCATAAAAGGGGATAAACTCCTGATGCATAAAAGGGGATAAACTTCTGATGCTTCCTCCAACATGGGTGGCTCTCAAAATTAAATCAAGCAAAAGAAATCAGACATAAAGAGCATACTGTATGATTTGATCTACATGAAGCTTGAGCCTGGTAGGCTGCAGTCCATGGGGTTGCTAAGAGTCAGATATGACTGAGTGACTTCACTTTCACTTTTCCCTTTCATGCATTGGAGAAGGAAATGGCAACCCACTCCAGTGTTCTTGCCTGGAGAATCTCAGGGACGGGGGAGCCTGGTGGGCTGCCGTCTATGGGGTTGCACAGAGTCGGACATGACTGAAGTGACTTAGCAGCAGCAGCAGCAAGACCATGCAAGCTAATCTATGTTTATAAAAACTATAATATTAGTTACCATCTAGTGGCTCAGATGGTAAAGAATCTGCCTGCAATGCAGGAGACCCAGGTTTGATCCCTGGGTTGGGAAGATCTCCTGAAGAAGGGAATGGATACCGATTCCAGTATTCTTGCCTGGAGAATTCCATGGACAGCAGAGCCTGACAGGCTACAGTCAATGGGACCACAAAGAGTTGGGCATGACTGAGTGACTAGCACTAACGCTAACTAATTGGTGGAAAAAGTTTCTGGGATGATGGAAATGCTCTTAAACTGATTTATGGTCACACTGGAATATACATTTGCAAAAAATCAATCGCATTCTTAAGATTGATGCAATGTATGTTTATATATTGTGCCCAATTTTTTAAACAGTTAAATAGGAATGTTACAGTGAAATGTGCATACTCATTATAAAGCTGGCCTCCCAGGAGATTTCTCTGCCACAGGAAAATCCTGGGAGCCTGCACATACATGTTTTGGGCGAGGAAACTGCATGGCTGTGAAGAGCATGGGCGTTGCTGAGTGACAGACCTTGGTTCATATCCACTTGCTGATGCGATTTTGAACATGTCACATAACCTCTCTTATATGGAGCTTCCTCATCTGTAAAATCAAGCTTCAACTTAAGAGAATCGCTGTGAGAATTAAACAGGAAAGTGAATAAAGGAATTCAGCAGACTCTCTGGCACAAAGTGCTCTAAATTTAGGTTTTTATCATTATCAATATTTTGCTAATCTTCCCTCCACTCTTTACGTGGAATAAGTTCAGAGAGAGGGGGAAGAAGAGGAAGATTTTCAGAGGGAACGGGCAGTTTCTGCGAATTCTCTCTTGTTTTCCTTTTTTTTTTTGCCTCCCAGCAGTCTCTTATAGGAAAGTTCAAGGCTGTCCCCCGTGGCGGATGTGGCCATGGACAGGACGGGAAGGCCTGCAGGCCCTCTTACTGAGCAAGGTAATGGCTGCACAGCTGTGCCCCTGTGCACGGAAGTGTGGGGCTCCTGTGGGCTCATTAGCGGCTCCCTCACCCACAGCCCTCCCGAATCTGACCTGAGTTCATTGCAGAGCCAATGTGCCTAAAGGCAGGAGGTGAAACCCCCCCAGTGTCTCCCATCCAGTGGCTTCCATGAGAGAGTATCGATCTCCATTAGGAGTGTTGCAAGACTTACATGCCAGGCACTAGCCCTTAAAGGTAAAGCCTCTGCAGATGACAAATCCACCAGCCATCAGTTTGATATTAACAAGAAATTATAATATAGTGCCAGCCTGTATGGGGAAAAAAGCTAATAAAGAGTGGATATACATTTAATAGATTCACTTTGCTGTCTATACGAAACTAACACAACATTGTAAATTATGCCCTGTTTAAAAAAATTTTTTTTAATACTACAAAGAAAAAAAAATAAGGCAGTGCTTGTGTTACCTTCATTCTGAGAATATCAGGGTGATTGTTTTAAGAGGAGAAAGAGAAAAATACCAAAACACCGATGACAAGAAAAACTCGATCTGCCCAGAGTGCTCCTATAGAATTCTATCTGATGAGGACAAGGCCAGTGAGCACAAGCCCTGGAGTCAGGAACATAAGTGAGCCCATAACTAGAGATCTATGTCCATCACCTTCTCTGAGCCTTCTTGCCTTGTTTCTAAAGCAGTGGTGCTCAACCCTGGGTGCACCTTAGAATCACTTGGGAATCTTCTAAAACTCTCTGTACCAAGGCTACCCTCCAGAACCATTGCATCAAAACTCTGGGATTGAGACCCAGATATTCAGTTTTTAAGGCTCCTCAGATTTCAAGGTACAGTTGACTACCCTGAGAACATCCACAGTGAGGTTGCTGAAATCACTGATTTTTGTGGCAATGATTCTCAACCTTCTGTTGCAGGTCACCCAGAATCGCATTACAATGCAGATTCTATGTCAGTAGCTCTGACATAATATGTCTGAGATGCTGCATTTTTAACAAGCAATCAGGCAATACAGTTGTTGCTAGTCTTGGGAAAATATTTGGGGGAACAAAATTCTAAGATACTTTTCCTGCCAAACATTTGTAGTCTACAGTAGTGCTGTCCCATAGAACTTTCTGCTATGGAGGATAGTTCCTCTATCCACACTCTCCAATATGGTACAGCAGCCGCTAGCCATGTACAACTATCGAGCCCTTGAAATGTGACTAGTGCAACTGAATAAGTTGGGGCTTGATTCTGTTTTCTAATGCTTTATTTAAGATTTTTACATTAATATTCAAAAGTGAGAGTGGGCTGTAATTTTCAGCTTTTAATTTCAATGTTTTAAAGAGAATTTTTTTATGTTTTCTATGTTTCTAGATAGAAATGGTTAGAGCTAACATACTCCCCTAGTTTTGATAAAAGTCTTATATCCACGCTCTGTCCACTATTTGATGATTCCTTCAAGGTGTACAGGGGAATCCCTTAGTCTATTTCAATATTTTACAGCCATACTGGAAATCACTTATTTCCCTGTGATTAGATCACATAGGTTCAAGGCATCAAATGGCTTTGATGTGACTGATGTAATGTCAATGTATTATGGCAATGCTAGTTCTCTCATGCTGATTAGAACCTCTACGTGGCAGCAGTATTTGCCTTAGATTCATTAGAAGCAGAAATGACTGGCTTTAAAATTTCTGTTTGTTTGGTGCCTTATCAAAATATGAGTACCTGTGGGGAACAGTGCAGGTGACATCCTGTCTGGAATCTTAATTACGCGTGTGTGTATCTGTTTACTATCCTCAGCTGTCCCACCGGAAGCTCCATCAAACACTCTGTTAACTCTCAAAACATCTAGATCTCCTTTCTAGTTATGGCCAAGTCTGTGTCTCTTCCCTTATGGTCTCTTCATAGCCCCTAACACTCATATCTAGCTGCCTATGAGAATCCTATGCCTTAAAGTCCCACAGCCCCTTCTTGCTTAACCAAGCATATCCCCTCCTCTTACAACCCTCTGTGTGTCTTTCCTCTGTGTGTTGTATCTCAGTGAATGCGATCACCACCTGCATGGTCGAGGGCTACCGACTCCAGTATTCTTGGGCTTCCCTGAAAGCACAGATGGTAAAGAATCTGCCTGCAATGCAGGAGATCTGGGTTCAGTCCCTGGGTTGGGAAGATCCCCTGAAGGAGGGGCAACTGGGCAACCCACTCCAGTGTTCTTGCCTGGAGAATCCCCAAGGACAGAGGAGCCTGGTGGGCTACAGTCCATGGGGTCGCATAGAGTTGGACTTGACTGAGCGACTGAGCACAGCACCCACATGGTCACTCGAACCAAGAACCAGAGAGTCTTCTTTGATCTTCCCTCTCCCTCCCCATCTTCAGTCCTCCCTCCCATCTGTGTGTATGTGTGTGTGCATGCTTAGTTGTATCTGACTTTTTGTAACGCCATGGACTGTAGCCCTCTAGGCTCCTCTGTCCATGGGATTTCCCAAGCAAGAATACTGGAGTGGGTTGCCATTTCCTTCTCCAGGTGATCTTCCTGACTGAGGGATGCTCCCAAATGTTTGTTTTAGAATTAACATCACCTGCGTATCACAGAAAACCTAAGCATTTGTTTAACCCCATGATTTAAGTAATTCAGCTATTTAAATATTTTCCCAAGGTAGGAAGTCTGGGTGCTACAGTGGTATGATGACCATCAGGATCCACATTCCTTCACTTTGCCCTCATAACTTGCACTTTCCATCCTAATGTCATCTCACAGTCCTGGGTGGCCCTCAAGCTCTTGCCATCACATCTGTGTTGTAGGCTAGAAGGAAAATGGTAATGGGGTAAGAGGTGAGAGGCTTCCAGCAAATTCAGTTTCCTTTAATGAGCCTTCCTCCGAAATTTCACATCACACTCCTGCTAATTCTCATCGGCCATAACTTAGTGCCATGGAAAACTAGTAAATATAGTCTTCAGCTATGTGCCTGCTGCTACCCCATAAAAAAGGAGGTTATGTAAAGCAGAGATACTAAAGCAGAAAGGGAGAACAGATCTTGGAATGCAACTAGTGGTTTCTGCCATCCCAAGAATTGTTGCTTCTACCTGCTTTAGATTTAACGTATCTGCCCTCTTCCCTACACCACCAACTCCAGAAGAAGAGCACCTTAAATGACAACTGAAAATGTATACAGATGTACAGAGCAAGGAAAACAGTCTTTGTCCAACCTGGAACAGCTTTTACCAATTTGCCTGTCCCCGCTGAAAAGGTTCTCTGTTCAGAAGGAACAGCGATGTAAGAAGAACTAACATTTCCAACCACCCCTTAAGTTAACAGCACATCAGACAGGAAAGAGGGCTTGGAAGGAAAATGTGCATTATGATAAATTATTGATGTTAACGCCAACAAGGAAGACAAACAATGGTGATAAATGACATAACAGAACCAAGGAAATTGTTCTGCTGTGATGTCTTGATTTCAAGCAGATTGACTTTATAATCATCCAACACAGTTTCATCAGTAATTTCATCAATGTCAAGGCCTCTGGGCTGCCAGTCTTCTGTGTTTACAATCAGTATGTACCTGAATAACACAAGCTGGCTTTCCATTCATCAGCTAGTTCACCAGGGTGGGCTGTCTGCCATTATCTAGAGACAAAAATGGAAGATTACAGTGAGCATTCTGCCTCTCTGTATCCTTGCAGAAACCCCTTTACCTCTCTGTATCCCAATATCTCACCCAAGCACATTTGGTGATTATTAAGAAAAAGTGGTACACCTGCCCACCCAACACCCACTCCCTAATATATGGACTTTTTCCAGGTGATATTTTAAATATTTTAGACCTTAAAGGAACTGGTGCTAACCACACTTACGGTGAGAGAAAAAGCTACTGTTCACTGAGACAGTGACAGACTTTATCTAACTTAAGCCTCACCATACACTTGAGAGGAAGCTAACGACCCTGAGAAAAGGGGGCAAAGGCTGTCTGCATAGCAAGTGAAGGAGTCTGGATTTAATCTGATGTCTCCCTTATCAGAAACACTCAAGAATGGCAACTAACCATGAGAACGTGGGCAAGACTGGAGAACATCTGAGTTCCCTTTCCAACTTGTATCCTGATTCTGGAATCTAATTTTTGTGACAAGTAACTGTAATCCAAAGTGCAGAAGCTAAAATGACTGTCATGCAAAAGCTGGCAGGACAGTGTGGTGGAAACAGAAGAGACTCTGAAGTATGTGTATGTGATTTCAGTATCCTGACAAAGACATATCTCAGGACTGGGAAGAGGGGGGGGTTGCCTTGTGAAAGAACACTGAGGAGCCTATTGCTTGAATACTTACCTTGTGCTAGATGTCATACAAACAGCTTTATCTCTATGACCTCTGATCCACCCAGAAAGCCTGGCAAGTTGGTTTGATATGAAATTCATTTTATGGTTGAGAAACAACGCTTGCAGACTTGGAATATTTACTCAGGTTTCCAACACGGCCCCTTATTCAAAGCCCCATATCTTGGCAACACCCATGAGGAATGGAAATAGAGTATTTGAGTGTCAGATACAATAGATGACCTGCCAAACCCACGGTAGTGGCTTTAAGACATGTCCACCAATCTGGTGAGATTCTTCCCTTCAAACATTGAAGACTAATTCCCCTCCTTTTGAGTGTAGGCTGGATTAGTGAATTGCTTCTGATGAACAGAATGTCAAAAGTGAGAGTGTCTGACACTGAGACCAGGTAATGAAAGACACTGTGGCTTCTTTCCTGCCCTTCTTTGGTTCACTGTGGGGGCAAACAGCTGACATATTGTGAGGACACTCAAGCAGCCTTATGGAGAGGTCTACCTGGTGACAAACTGAGGTCTCTTATCAACCACCAGCAAGGAACTGAGGCCATTTCCAACAAAAGTGTGAGTGGCCATCGTGATGAGTGGCTCCTCCTGCCCCTGTCAAGTGTTCAGATGACCACACCTCCAGAGGTCATCTTGACCACAGCTTCATGAGAAACCTTGAGCCAGAACCACCCAAGGAAGCTCTCCATAATTCCTGATTTACGAAAATAGTGAGGTAATAAATGTGTGTTGTTTTTAAGTCACCAAGTTTGGAGTGGTCTATTATGCATGATAGATAACTAATACACTACTCAGCAACCAAGAAAGCAGTCAGGGAAGAGGTGGAATAAGCCCCCTTATATCTTCATGCAGAGTACACCGGTCCTCAACAGCAAACAATCAGACCAGAGTTATAAGAAGGAAACAGAGCCATTTGCAGCAACATGGATGGACCCTAGAGACTGCCATACTGAGTGGAAGTCAGTCAGACAGAGAAGGAGAAATATCATATGACATCCCTTATATGTGGACTCTAAAAAGAAAGGATACAGATGAACTTACAAAACAAAAAGAGATTCACAGACTTAGAACCAACTTCTGGTTTCCTGTACACACTGTTATATTTTAAATGTATAACCAACAAGGACCGACTGAAGAGCACAGGGAACTCAGCTCGATGTTGTGTGGCAGCCGGATGAGAGAGGAGTTGGGAGAGAATGAGTACATGTCTATGCATGACTGAGTCCTTTTGCTGTCCACCTGAAACTCCCTACATTGTTAATCAGCTATACTCTAATATAAAATAAAAGTTTAAAAAAAAAAAAAAGAATCAATCCAGTAAGTTCCTTTTGTCTCAACGCATTCAGCCTTGTGGTTCTCTGAGGTTGAGCCATTTGCCTTCAATCTACAGGAAATCACTACAGAAAAGAAATGCCTACCAATAATGTGGCCACAAGCAGAGATGTCTCCCATAAAGAGCCAGGCAGCGTGTCACGTGGAAACAGAACAGACTAGGAATCATGGCACCTGGATTGGGATTCCAGATCTGTCACTGATACAACGTACACATCATTTAGAGAAGTTAGCTTCTCTAAATCTTGGTGTTCTCATTCACAATGTGGGGATAATTTCTAATTCATAAAGTGACTGAAATGATTTGGAAAGATCACTTATAGAGAGCTTCTAGCACATTTACTCACTCAACAAACATTTAATCATGCTTTGTTGTTATTGTTCAGTCGCTAAGTTGTGTACAACTGTTTGCAACCCCATGGACTGCAGCACGCCAGGTTCCTCTGTCCTCCACTGTCTCCCAGAGTTTGCTCAAATTCATGTCCACAGAGTTGGTGATGCTGTCTAACCATCCCATCCTCTGAACCTCCTTTCTCCTTTTACCTTCAATCTTTCCCAGCATCAGGGTCTTTTCCAATGAGTCAACTCTTCACATTAGGTGGCCAAAGTTTTAGGCACTGTGTTAATTATGGATGAGAATATAAGATAGAGCCATATCCTCATAGAACTTTCAGTGGAAAATAAACATAATGTAGCAATAGTTTTTTTAAAAGCATGGTAAAATGTGTGATACATTGTAGGTCCTTATGAAATACTTGATTTACCCTCCCTTTTACCTTCTGCTAGAGTCCTTCTTGGCTGTGGTGTTTTTTCTTCAAGACATCTTATTTGATCACTGAAAGCATGGTCACAGTGTCCCTCCAATTTCTAGCATATTCTACAAAAATTTGAGCGTTAACCATTCCCCATGATGCAGATCCTTTATTTTTATGGGAACATAGAATTTATCTGCCAACTGTGTGCCAGACCTACTTCTTAGAGGCCATGGAAGGGAAGGTGAAAACATTTCTTGCAGAATTTGCTCTGAAACTGCATCATGAAAAGCTGACATTTTTCAATGGATGGCAACAAAATCCTCAGGCTATTCAGAACCTGATGGGGAGTAGTGAGCGGGAGGAGTGGTGGCAGCCAGGACACTTGTGCAAATTTGCAGTGCTCAACAGATGGCATCTAAGTCTGAGGACTGTCCTGCATCTCCTGAGGATGTGGCTTACTGCCGTCTGTCCATTGCTGGCACTTCTGTATGAAACGGTAGTGCCGGGAAATTACAGTGGACCTCAGGAAACCCAGGCTCTGTGACTTAATGGGTTGGTCTTTAGTGCGCTACATTTCTCCTTTCTTAGCGCCAGTTTCCCCAGACATAAAATAAAGGCAGTGGACTCCATAAGCCTTTTTCCTAGATCTACATTGATTTGATAATAGTCCCTTGTCAACAATAAGCTTCCTAGGTGGTGCTAGTGGTGAAGAACCCACCTGCCAAGGTAGGAGACATAAGAGACACAGGTTCAATCCCTGGATCGGGAAGACCCCCTGGAGGAGGAAATGGCAACCCACCCCAGTATTCTTGCCTGGAGAATCCCATGGACAGAGGAGCCTGGCAGGCTACTGTCCATAGCATCGCACAGAGTAGGATACGACTGAAGCGACTTACTGCATATTTCAACAATAACCGCTACCACTATTGAGCACTCTTCCTTACCCACTGCTTTGAACTTTATTTACATTATTATCCTAATCTGTAAAAAAATCTTGAGATAAAGGGCATCGTGATGTTCATTTTTTAGGCAAAAAATGTTGTGTGGGCAACCTCCTCAAAGTCAGGGGCAAGACTGTAGTTTGGACTCAGGTCTCTGCTGTTCTAACCTAAGTGATTCTGGAGCTCAGACTTACCGAATGACAAGATATTCCAGAAATACTAAGGGCAAGGGTCGTGTCCTATATCACACAAGAAGAATATAAAAATGAAAAATAATTTAGCCAAAAATATTTTAATAGGGATTTTCGCATGATTTATTAGGATTTTTATTTAATTTTTAATGTCATTTCTTCCAGTCCCATCTTACCATCACAGAATCTTAGGAAGTAGATTTGATATCTGTGGACTCAATTTGCCCAAGAGAAAAATTTTAGTAATGCTTACAACAAAGACGAAAAGACTGTCAATTAGAATAGAGAGCACACTTTTCACCTGGGAGGACTCAGTATTTGTACGCCCAGAGCACCTTGTCAGCTCCTTTTAAGCTCCAGTATAATCAGAAGTTGAGGATCCCCATTGGACCTCAGAGATTTTGATTTGTCTACAGGAATTGCTGAACGCCTGCTATGTACCAAGCAATGTGTCTAGGCTTCTATACATGCATATTTCATTTTATCTCTCCACATCTAACTGGTGAGAAAAGTGCAATGAAATTTCATTTTGCAAATGAAGAAAATAGGGCTCAGAGCAAGAAAAGGGATTTTTCAAGGTTATACTGCAAGTAAGAGGCTGGAAAAGGATTAGAACCTAAGGCTGCCAGTTTCTCTTCATTACACCAAGCCTGACTCACATGGACACTGATCTCCCATCGCTTTATTTGGAAAGGCCCGCTCCTCTCCCATTCATGAAAAGGTAACTTTACCTAACAAACCCAGAAGCAGATATGAAGCATGAAATGATGAAACCCAGGTGGCAGCAAGCATAGCTCTTGCCTGGAGTAAGGAGCAGGGAAGTTCTGGCAACATAACCCTGAAAATAACAATGAGCAGCTGAAACTAAGAAGGAAGAATCTTCCAAGGATCCTGAAATTGGATACTTTCTCAAGCCTCACCTGTGATAAAAAAAAAAAAAAATCATAAAGCAGGGAAGATGCCAACCTCAAGGAAACACCAGAGTTAAATTCATTTTGAAAAATCTGGCATTAGGGAAACATGTCACATCGACATTTCTTGGAGATTAAAACAAACCAAATAACAATGACATCCAAAAGAAAATCAATGGAAAAACTTAAAAAAAAAAAAGAGAGACATCAGTGGATTAAGGTTCAGCAGCAGATGACAAGAAGACGTAAGACTTGTACCTTATTCATAACTTATTACCTATACCCCCTAACCTCCAGTACAATCTCTATAAGATAGGTGGTTAGAATTCCCAATTTGTAGATAAGGAAACTTATCTTCAAAGTCTTCATCTGCCCCTTCAGATCTTTTCTCCACCCATCTCCAGCTGACCCTTACCCTAGGAAACTGACTTTTATGGGCTACATCAATGAGCTCCTTGCCTTCTGGATTCCAGTAGGCTTTTAGTCCATGGGAGCCAGCAGGGAGATTGGAAGATAGGAGGATGACATCTGGCTTTTTATTGCTCCAACTCTTTTCCTGCCAGAACTTGGATTGGCTGCAATCTTCCATTGAAAGTTACAGCTCCCTCCAGGCAGCTCTTCCCTACAGCAATAACAGCTCTCCAGGCTCTGTGAAATGACTCTTCTGCTTGTCCTCCATCCCAGGCTCAGAGTGATAATGCTTGTACTGTCACTCAATCTGAGATGCTTCACCATTCCTTATGAGGGTCCTTTAGCTATGCCTGCATCTTCGCAAACAGTCTTCTCTTTGAACTTCCTCAATCACCACTTTTAAGGGTTCACGCTAGTTCCTCTGGGAGAAATCCTGACTGATGCTGAATCCAAGACACAGAAAGGTTAAGTAACTGGCACCAAGTCACATAAATAGTCTAAGTAGCTAAGCTGTGTCTGACTCTCGTGACCCCATGGACTGTAGCCCACAAGGCTCCTCTGTCCATGGGATTCTCCAGGCAAGAAAACTGGAGTGGGTTGCCATTTTCTTCTCCAGGGGATCTTCCCACCTGATGATTGAACCCGGGTCTCCTGTATTGCAGACCGATTTTTTACCAACTGAGCTACAAAAGGCAATGCTGTAAAATACAAACCCCTAAATCTCAGTGGCTTAAGTCAATATACACTAGTTTCTGACTCACCTGAGTCCAAGATGGGGGATCCTGAGTGGCAGGTGGCTCTTCTCCAAGTGATCACTTAGGGAATCTAACTCCAATTTTCTAGCTCCACTATATTCATCATTCCTTAAGGAATCAACCCTGAATATTCATTGGAAGGACTGATGCTGAAGCTGAAGCTCCAATACTCTGGCCACCTGATCCAAATAGCTGACTCACTGGAAAAGACCTTGATGCTGGGAAAGATTGAGGGCAGAGGCGAAGGGGGCAACAGGATGAGATGGCTGGATGGCATCATTGACTCAATGGACATGAGTTTGAGCAAACTCTGGGAGATAGTGAAGGACAAGGAAGCCTGGCAGGCTGCAGTCCATGGGGTCAAAAAGAGTCAGACATGACTTAGTGACTAAAAAACAACATATTTAACATATGATTTTCCAAGGTGCCCCTGGTCATTGGCATCAGACTGAAAGATATGGAACCTTGAATATGGAAGTGGTGTGCCAGGCCTGAAAGTGGCAGGCAACTCCACCACTTCTATTCCATCAACCAGAGCTCCATCATGTGACTGTCCCATTATGAGAGGCTCAGAGAAGCATCTCCAGGAGGATAAAGGAAAGGGTTTGGAGAAGAGCTGGTCAGTGTCTTCTTTGCAGGCTCAAATCCAAAGCGTTCCCATTCAAAATTTAAGGCTTCTAGCTCATGGTATATGCTGTGTATTTAATATGTGCATCAAATAATAAGAATCAACTCTGTGAGTTCAGAGGACAGAGAGAGAGAGTGAGAACAAATTGAATACTTCTGTAGATTCTGTCAAGGAAATACCTGCTCTATGAAAGAACAAGATGGGGAGCAAGTGGCCTCAGAGTATCTCAGTGAGCACTTGCCTCCATAATTTAAATGTCTCACTGCACATGAGTATGATTTCAGCGTTTGTGTGCATATATGCTAAATCCCTTCAGTGGTGTCTGACTCTTTGACACCCTGTAGACCCTGTAGCCCAGCAGTCTCCTCTGTCCATGGGATTCTCCAGGCAAGAATACAGTAGTGGGTTGCTGTGCCCTCCTCCCGGGGATCTTCCCAACCCAGAGAGGGAACCCACGTCTCTTACATCTCCTATTGGCAGGCAGGTTCTTTACCACTAGTGCCACCTGGGAAGTCCTTCTAGCATTTAAGGATACATATTTTTCTACCACTGAGTCCCTATTTATTGTATAGACATGATCAGAAATGCTACTGTCATAAGATGCTATGAACAAAAATTTGCATTCTATGATCCAGTCTCTTTTAGAAATGTCAAGGGTAATTTTGATAATGTATCCACTGAATTTGGAACTTGCCCCATGTATCCTGAATCTCTGCTCCACCCAGACTGTAGCTCCTTCTCCCCACTTGCACCTCTGTGGATTTCTCTCCCCTGCATGTTTTACAGTGTCAGTACACACCCTCTGAGAATACAGACGGTGAAAATTTTTGCAGTGCTCTGTAAATCTGAAGATTCACTACTCAATAAGTATTGACCTGTTGACATCACCTTTTTTCCACCTTGAAGGCATTTCTAGTGATCCAGGAATTTAAAGAAAGACCATGTTTTATGAAGTTAACTTCTCTTACCCAAATAACCTGAAGGACTCATATAAAAGTAATGTTATTTCAAGATTAAAAAACAATGTATTTGAATCCTTCATCAGTAAGGAAAAAGTTCCAAAGACCCACTGTATAGCACAGAGAACTCTGCTCAATATTGTGTAACAGCGTAAACAGGAAAATGAATGACTAAATCACTCTGCTGTACACTTGAAACTATTACAACATAGTCAATTGGCTGTGTGTGCTCAGTTGCTCCAATTGTGTCCAACTCTTTGCATCTTCATGGACCATAGCCCACCACGCTCCTCTATCCACAGGATTCTTCAGGCAAGAATATGAGAGTGGGTTTCCATGCCCTCTTCCAGGGTATCTTCCCCACCCAGAGATTGAACCCGTGTCTCTTGCAACTCTTGCATTGGCAGGCTGATTCCTTACCACTGAGCCACCTGGGAAGCCTCCCAAGGCTCATACCTGAGATCAACAAACAATGCATGCATTATCCAACAAAAAATAAGATAAATACTGAAGGCAGTCGGGATGTAAAGAACACTGAATCCAGGTGGCATGTTGAAAAGTGTTCTGATATGGAGAAGGACAGGACACTTTAGATAGTGGTCAGAAAAGGCCGAAGAGAGGGTGGGGGCAAGATAGGAGTAAGAGATCAAGAGCTGCAAGCTACTATGTATAAAATAAATAAGCAACAAGGATATATTTTACAGCACAGGTAAATATAGCCTTATATGACAGTAACTTCAAATGGAGTATAATCTATAAAAATATTGACTATGTTGTACATCTGAAGCTAATATATAATATGGTAGATCAACTATACCTCACTTTAAAACAAAGAAAGGACAAGACTCCTCAGAATGAGCAGGAGTGGGTCAAGTGAAGAGTGAAGCAATAGTATTCCAGGCATGAAGATCAACTATTTTGCAATGACCTTGAGCTCAGGTGATTTGTGGAAACTTGGGAAATAACCTGAGCCTGTGGGGCTGCAACAGAGACCTTGAATATGAGGTGGGAAGGTGACTGGAGTGCTTCCTCAGCCTTTAGATCCTGTAAGTCAGGGCACCAAGGGTTCAATTGTCTTCCATGTGTCATAGAAAACTGCAGAGGGGAGGACAGTGAGTGATGCAGAGTTATGATCTGTTTGGGGGTTTTGTTTTACTTTGTTGTAGGAATCTCACCATCCATTCTATGCAGAATAAGCTTTGGGGGATTGACAAGGGTAGAAGCAGAGCGGCCAACTAGGAGACGAGAAATAATGCCTTGAACTGCAGAGCTGGATTTGAAGGTTAGTGGCCATGGTCAGACTGAAGACACATTTCAGGATCTGCTGATGGATATGACATGGGCTGAGAAGTAAAGGAGGACTTTCAGGGGTAACTCTTAGGCTTGGAGCTTTGGTATCTAGCACAAGTGTTGGCTATAGCTGACATGGAGGCCCATGGAAGGGGTGTTCCACACTAGTGGTGGAAAATCCACCACTGCCTGCCTCATGGTTTTCAAAGGGCTTCTCTGGTACTAGTCACCAGGCATTTGACGTGTATCTATTCAAAGCAAACATGGGCCCTATTATCAAAGAGTCCTAGGCTGAAAGGAGAAATGGATATACAAACAGATCATCATGCTGAGAGAGAAAGCACACAGACATTCTAGGAATAAAGGGAGAGACAATGAACCCAGAGTGTAGACTCCAAAGGGCTTTGTGGAGGAGATGACACCTATTAATAGATAAGATGTGAAAGATAAATAAAAGCCAAAGAGATTAGGAAGGGCAATCAGACAGAGCAAACATGTGAGCAAAAGCAGAGGGTGGAACGGCATGACCACAAAATGCATACATTTCACCAGGACAGACTCTAAAGGCAAAAGCAGAAGATGGTATGTACATTCTGTTACCATCTATATGGGTAATTCCATCATGCTCATTGTCATAAAAGCTAGAACTTGTCAAAAAATCGAAAACAGATTTAATTATTAATATTTTAGAAGATCTGTAAAAACCTCTTTTCTTTTGCTGCTTATACAAGGATTAATTTCACCACACACAGATATGCATACCCAGCATGCATACACCATACATGCACACCACACACACACACACACACACACACAAGCACACACACACACAAGCACACACACGAGTTTAGCCAAAGCAAACAATAAAAGAAGCAATTTTCAGCAACTTCTGAGACAAAAATAGAAATAAACCATATCATGTAATACTAGTTACAGCAAAGAGTGTGGGCACTAGGGTCAAACAGTAGAATCTTGGCTCTTTCGCTTGCTGGCTATGTGATCGTGGGCAAGCTGATTAACCATGCCTCAGTTTCCTTTGCCAAAAGCGTTATCTGTCTCACTTTAACCTGTAAGAACTCGAGCAAGAGTCACCCTCTGAGAAGATTCATGGTCCTCTTAGGCCTTCATATTGGACTTTATAATGCACTGGCTCTTTTTCGCTCAGTTTGACTTCTAATCCACTTACTTTACATGGTTTGGAAATAAGAGTCTAGAATAGATGACTACCTGTTCTATCTCCAATCCCTATTAGCTTTAGTCCTGAAATTACAGAGATAATCTAACCCAAGTTTCTCTTTTTATTTTGGAGAAGCTAACTGAATCCCAGAAGAGTCAGGTGCTTTGCCCAAAGTCATAGAGCAAGTCGATGATGAAGCTGAGACAAAAACTTAAAACTTCCAATACCCAATTCAGTGCCTCTTAGCAAATATTTGCTGAGTGCATATTAATGACCCAGGGCTGGTGGATACAGAGATGATTAAAGCACAGTCCCTGACCACAAATGTTCCACAGTCTGGCAGACTTTATGGAACCCATCAGGTGACCAGCTGTAATGCTACCTAACTTTTTTGAGCGTGGGTTTGAGAGGGAAGGTAAGAGCCCAGTGATTTCCCAGCTTGGGCTTTGGGCTCTGGAGAGCTGACACCCAGCCACTCGATATCCACAATCTGGAAATCTTCTAGCCCTCAACCTGCACCAGTTCCCAGCAGAAACTGGCACATTCGCAGCTGTTTTGCATAAGGCTCACATGGAAGACTAGGTTGTTTCTGAGGCAAAAATGCTAAAAGAAAGAAATCAAACCAATCGTTTAAACCTGACAGAAAGATGTGATGTATTTAGCAAGATGTCTGGAGGCGAGGGTACCAAGACTGGCGCAGATGTCTTCTGAACCTCACATTTGGTGAGATTTTACCCACCGTGTCTGGGTCCTCCGAGGCCTGTAACAGAGCTCTGTGAAGCACCTGGCCCCAGAATTCTGCCACACACTAGGTCTCAGAAGTTCTATCAACACTTGAGCCTCAATCCTATCCCCAGATGCGCTCTAGTCCAGCCATCAGTCAAGCCTAGGAGTCTGGTCATCCCAGAACCGCAGTCTACGCCCCTTCTGTTTCTGAGAACTGGAGAATAGGAAGAGAACGGGAAGAATGTTCAGACCCCAAATTAAGAACAGCCGACGCAGTACCTCAGCGTAGTGGATTCCAAGTAAACTGTCAGTTGCCAAGCAACCTCTCAGGATGGCATTAATGAAAAAAACTAAATTCTCAGAGCCAACTCTGGGCCCACCCTTCGGTGACTCTGTCTCCTCCTCCCTTAGCATCTCACTTGGACTATGTCAAGAGTCTGTGCCCTGCGACGCAGCTTCCCCGAATGAGTAACGACTCCTGTGCGGGGCGAGTCGGGAGTGTCCTGACGGGAAAGTGTGGCCCCCTGCCAGAGGAACTTTTCCCTTTTTTCCTGTCACACTCCTCTGCTTCCCTTTTCCTCCTAAAGGGAAAATCTAAGGTAGGTGTTCAGCTTAGTCAACCAGGGGAGTCGTTTTGACTTGTCGAAAGTAAGGACTGCTCCAACCTAATTCTTTGACTGACAGACAAGTATGTTGTTTCAACATCACGCTTAAACCTGCTGAAACCTTAAGGCAGCCATCCATGTTTTCAGTGTTCCAATCAGGTTGGGCAAAACACTCTGGGGCAGTGAAAGTTGATGGCTGGAGTCATTCAGATCAAGCCAGATTCCCCATTTTCTAGCTCTGAGTTATTGGCCAAGTTACTCAATGAGCTTCTCAATCACCTCTGCAAAACAGGAATGACAACACTCACAGTATTAGATTGCTGTAAGGATTTTAAAAACATGTAAGGGAAGCAATATAAACGCCCATCGACAGATGAATTAATAAAAAGGCCATGGTACATATCTAGAATGGAATAGTACATGGCCAGAAAAAGAAGCAAAATTTGGTCATTTGTAGGGATACAGATGGATCTAGGGATGGATCTGTCATAGAGAGTGAAGTAAGGCAGAAAAAGAAAAGCGAATGTCATATGTCATATATTAACACATATATAAAATCTAGAAAGAGGGTACAGATGAGCCAGGTTGTAGGCAGGAACAGAGAGAGATGCAGATGTAGGAAATGGACTTGTGTGGAGGAGGAAATGGCACCCTACTCCAGTATTCTTGTCTGGAAAATCCCATGGGCAGAGGAGCTGTAGTCTGGCGGGCTACAGTTCATGGACATGACTGAGCACATGCAAACCTTTGGAGAACTGAGTAAAGGATTCCCAGGAAAGAAAAAAAAAGAGAGAGAGACTTGTGGACATAGTGGGGGGTCGGGGTGGAGGAGGAGATGATCTGGAAGAGCAGCTCAGTGCTCTGTGATGACCTAGAGGGGTGGGATGGGGTGGCAGGGGAGGGAGACTCAAGGGGGGGGGGAAGATATGTATGCATATAACTGATTCACCTGGCTGTACAGCAGAAACTAACACAATGTTTAAAGCCTTTATACTCCAATAAAATCATTTTAAAAGCAAAATAAATAATAAAAATTAAAAACATCTAAGTAAAGGGCTTATAATAGTTCCTGGGACATAGCAAGTAATTTTTAAAAACCCTTACACAGAAATGCAGGTAGGCTATGTGCATGTGTTTGTGCATGGACATATAGACATATATTGACTCATTCATTCATATATATTCAACAAAGATCTTATGCCCACTAAATGCCCAGACTTAATTAAGGTGCTGGATATATAAACATTGGACAAAATAGATAGATGTTCATCTTGGGTGTTACAGACTGGAGACAGACAATAAACAAATAAATATGTAGTTGACAGGTGTCAATATGAGCTGTGAAGAAAAATAAAGTGTGGTAAAGGAGTAACAGTGCTAGAGGGAACAAGCTGTTAATTTAAACAGAGTGGTCAGAGGCAGTCTCACTGCATGGAGACGTGAAAGAAGGGAGGGAGGGAGTCGTGTGGTTGTCTGAGAGGAGAATTCCAGACAGCAGGAAGAGCAGGTGCAAAGGCTAAGGGGAAGGGAACTCCATGGCCTGGAGAGTAAGAACAGTGAGGGCAAGAGAGAGCAATGGGGTCATGACCGAAGCTCAGAAAGGCAGCTAGAGTTGCTCACATGGGACTTTGTAAGCCAGATGAAGGTGAGTGGACAGAGGTCTGTTATGTTCTGAATTATATTTTAAAGGACTTACTCTGGTTGCTCTGTGGAGGGGAGATTAAAGGGTCAAGTACAGGAATGAGGGGAAGAGGTAGCAGGCCTCCAGCCACAGCACAACTGGGAAACGGTGGCTGTCTGCAGTAGAGTGGTCATAAAAGAAGTCCTCAGAAGGCATTGATTAATGATAATTATTGAGCTTCCCAGGTGGCTCAGTGGTAAAGAATCTTCCTTCCAATGCAGGAGATGAAGGTTCAGTCCCTGGGTCAGGAAGATTCCCTGGAGGAGGAAATGGCCATCCACTCCAGTGTTCTTACCTGGAAAATCCTATGGACAGAGGAACCTGGCAGGCTACAGCCCATAGGGTCACAAACAGTTGGACATGACTGAGCATGTATGCACGAATTATATAATAAAGGATGTAGATATTTAAACAATGATAACTATTGAAGTCAGAGCTGAGAGATGTCGCTATTGGGACAGGCATTACTGGGAAACAAAGTAGTCAAGGATGGCAGCACTATTTACAATAGCCAAGTCATGGAAGCAATCTAAATGTCCATCAACAGATGAATGGATAAAGAAGAGATGGTACATATATATAGTGGAATATTACTCAGCCATAAAAAGGACTGAAGTTGAATCATTTGTAATAATGTGGATGAACCTAGAGAGTATCATATAGTGTGAAGTATGTCAGAAAGAGAAAAACAAATATCGTAAATTAACACATGTGGAAAATGGTACATCTAGAAAAATGGTACAGATGAAACAATTTGCAGGACACAATTAGAGACGCAGAAGTAGGGAACAGATAAGTGGTGGACATGGGGATGGATGGTAGTGGGATGAATTGGAAGATTGGGATTGACATACGGGCACCATCATGTGTAAAGCAGATAACTAGTGGGAAGCTGCTGTATAGTTCAGAGAGCTCAGCTCAGTGCTCAGTGATGACCTAGGGGGGCGGGATGGGAGTGTGGTGGGAGGGAGGCTCAAGAGGGAGGGGGTATGTGTATACATATAGCCAATTCACTTTGTTGCATAGCAGAAATTAACACATTATAAAGCAACTAAAACCCAATTTTAGAAAAAAAGAATGGCAGTGAGGATTTTGAACTGAGGAACTCCTAGAATGGAACAATCATTTACTGAAATTGGAAAGACTACAGGAGAAGTAGTTTGGGGTTGGATGGAGAAATCAAGACCTCACTCATCCAGTAGCACTGTTATGGAGGCCCTCTCTCATTCCAGGCATCATGCCTGGGAATGAGAGATGACTGGACAAAAACAAGTTTCATACTCATGAAGCTCAAGGTGCAAAAATAGGCAACATTTATTGAGTCCTTACCAAGAGTCAGGCACTGTGCTAAGTATTTTTCTTTTAATGAAGCTTACTGTCTGGTGGGAGAGACAGCCATTAAACAAATAATTACTCAACTACTTAATTATTAGTGGAAAAGTACAGGACATATCCCTAGATAAAATCTGGAAGAACTGCTCCCAAGGCTTCTTAGGGAAGGTTATACTGGGCTGGAGCAGAGGATAGCTATTTTTAAGGACTGACCATCCTGGAAAGATTTTATGTCACACTCAGATTTGAGGCCACTGATCATGTGACAAGCATATGGCCCACACAATGGTCCCTGGGAGAGAAGCCTGACCATAATCATTTCATTCTCAGACCACTCTCACAACTCTGCTGGGAGCCATCTCCCAGCATGACCAGCCACCCCCTCTCCTCCCTGCCTCCCTATCCCAATGGGGGCCAATCCAGTTGGAAACATCTTAATTCCAGACTGTGATGACCTCTCCCTCTGACCACCGCACTTCTACAAAACCTTGTTCCCCAGTCTCCAATTCACCTCTCCAACCCCACTTGGATATATTCCATCCGGCATCTGATCATGTCTCATTTTGTACAATTCTGAAATGCATCTCATTAGTATTTAGTTAGTATATTAGTATATTTAGTTAATATTTAGTTAGTATACTTAGTATATACTTATTAGCACTGACTTAACTCATTAGTATATTAGCGCTTATTTCCCAGCAAGACTGCAAACTCCTTCAAGACAAAGACAATTCCTTGTTCTGCTTTTGTATCCTCAGCAAGACATAGCACAATGCCAAGTGCTCAGAGCTGAGATCACTCAAGAGACTGTGAACTGAAGACCTTGCTTGACATCATCTAAACGAAGATGCTTGGGGGAAAAAAAGTCATCTTGTCAGTACCTAGAGTTCAGCCTGACTCAGGCTAATCAGTATGCTCATGAGCGTGAGAAGCACACAGAAAATCAGTTTATTCATTTCCATTGGGAAACATAAATAGACCTAAATGTTCAGGTTGGCCAGTCTGAGTTAGTATAATTCCTTCCTTGGAGCCAAACCATGGGAGAGCTAAGTCACAATTAGAAATCATTTTATTTTATTCTATTCTATTCTGTTTTGTTTTTATGAGAAGTCATTTACACAGAAACCAGAAAATAACTGAGCTCCTTACCATGTAGTATAGTTTTTCTGAGGGGAATCATGGCAGCATAAATTACCATTTCTAACTAATGGACTTATTTCTCCAACCTGGGTAATCTTTGACATTTCCCATGTATTTTAGGGAATCCAGATTTCTGGTAACTGGAATTGATATAGGATCCCTTAGAGCTTCTTAGAGTAACATCTTTAAGTTGTAAAAGATGACCAGTAAACAATGGAAAACAGACAAGGGGCCTTGCCCTACACTGAGTAGAACCTTAAAAGAGGCTAATTTAGATTCCTCTTTTCTTTCAGGCAGGTTTAGGGAGAAAATCTACCATGATACAGATTTCTGACTCAAGAAGGAGAAGCCAAGGACTTGTGTGTTTTTAAAACAATCTTTAGATAACGATGTTTCAGATACCTAGTTTCTGACACTAGTGGAAATACCTTATCATCAGCAACATCAAGAAACATTAGAAGCATTTAGAAACCATGATCATTTCAGATAGGCCACAAGAAAGCTAAGATTCAACCCCAAAAGTCTTTATTGAACATCTAGGACTCTTTAGAGTCAATCTCTCTTTTCTGCATCGTCCATCAACAATTGAGAAGGTATGTTCACAGAACTTTGGCAATGAAAAAAACTCACATTCATGAGCCAGATTTCGTGTTTAGGCTTTTAAGGTGTTGGTGCATATGCTCCTTTCTATGACCCTGTGTGCTACGGGCTTCCTGTTAGAAGAAACCCACAGTGACGTTGGCTGAGTTACCTCTTGTCAATAAGTCCAAAGGGACAGAGTGAACAATTGACATCAGGGGTGGGGCCCCTATGACCAAGCTTCTCCCATAGCCTACTTCTTCACCACCGAGCAGAAAGTGTCACTCAGATCTGGGTTCAGCTCTGCTGGGGCTGTGGTTTCCAAACTGGTTGCACACAAAATCACTCGAGAAGCTTGTCAGACCCAGATAGCTAAGCCTCATCTCAGAGGTTCTGGGTGTGGTGTGGGCCGCAGGGTTAGGATTTTTGCTTCCAGCCCAGATCAGGCCCAAGGGTTACCCCTGGGAAGCTGTGGATATAGGCGTCCCTGGTAGCTCAGTGGTAAAGAATATGCCACCAAGGCAGGTGACATGAATTCCATCCCTGGGTCAGGAAGGTGCCTTGGAGAAAGAAACGGCAGCCCACTCCGGTATTCTTGCCTGGGAAACCTCATCAACAGAGGAGCCTGGTGGGCTATAGTCCATGTGGTCGTAAAGCATAGTACATGACTGAGCAACTAAACAAGAAGCTGTGGATACTCCCGGTGCCTGCATTCATAGGAAGCACCATGATATAACAGGTAAGAAACAGTCTGGTTCATGCCCCAGGGTGCATATTTGGCCCAATTCAAGAGTAGCCCTTTGGGTGGTTAGTGTACTCTGCTTCATTTGATAGGCAGTCTATGAAATTCAGGTCAATGGAAAGTTTACTGATCTTGCCATGCAAGAGAGACTTGGACCTAGACACCTAAACTCTGTAAGCTTCGGTGCCTCCTTTAATGCAAATGGCTTATAGTAACCACTCTTATTTAGGTGGCTCGGTGGTAAAGAATCTGCTTGCTAAGCAAGAGAGGCCCATTCAATCCCTGGATCGGGAACATCCCCGGGGGAAGGAAATGGCAATCCACTCCAGTATTCTTGCCTAGGAGAATCCTATGGACAGAGGAGCCTGGTGGGCTATAGTCCATGGGATCACAAAGAGTCGTACACAACTGAATAACAAAACAGCAGAGGTTCAAATAAGATAACACTTACATTAACATTAATAGCCAACATTTATCAGAGCTAGAGGTTAAGGGCAGATTCTCTAGCCAGACTGCCTGGACTCATTCTGAACTTCCTCTCAGTGACTATGTCAACTCAGAGGAGTTACTTCTCTGTGCTTTCATGCCATTATATGTAAAATGGGGAATGATAGTCCTAGTACCAACTCAGAGAATGTTGGAAGAACCAAATGAAGTAACATAAAAAATGTTTCATTCAGACCTTGGCTGAATATTAATGAGAAGTTAAGAAATGTCAACAAGTATGTTTGCAGGGCATATATGTTCTCATTTAATATTCACCAACACTTTTGGCCACTTCATGCGAAGAGTTGACTCGTTAGAAAAGACTCTGATGCTGAGAGGGATTGGGGGCAGGAGGAGAAGGGGACGACAGAGGATGAGATGGCTGGATGGCATCACCAACTCGATGGATATGAGTTTGGGTGAACTCCAGGAGTTGGTGATGTACAGGGAGGCCTGGCATGCTGCAATTCATGAGGTCACAAAGAGTCAGACACAACTGAGCAACTGAACTGAACTGAATACTTTTGAGATAGTTACCATTAATTTCCTGAATTTACATACTGTGTTGACCCAGACCTCACAGCTAGCAAATGGTGGAACTGGATTCTAAACTCAGGCAGGTTCCAGAACTTGGAAGCATGATGCAATATTGCTTCCCAGTACAACCCAAACCCTTGTGACAGTAACTCGTTCACAGTGCAGAGATCACCTTTCCCTCTGGCTGTAGGTTTCTGAAAGGGTAAAACAAGTCACCCTGTGTGTGCTCAGTCCCTCACTCATGTCCGACTCTTTGTGACCTCACAGACTGTAGCCTGGCAAACTCTTCTGTCCATAGGATTCTCCAGGCAAGAATCTTGGAGTGGGTAGCCATTCTGGTCTCCAGGGGATCTTCCCAACCCAGGGGTTGAACCCACATCTCTTGTATCTTCTGCACTGGCAGGTGGATTCTTTACCTCTAGCCCCAAAGTCCCATTTACCTCCTGCCATTTGACAGAGTCTGGCTCATGTGAGAAGATTAAGCCTTGAAACAGCTAGAAAGATGGAAAACGGGAGTAGTATTTGCCTGTATAGTGGCAGACATTTAAACAATCCTGGAAACCCAGAGGAGCACTAGCCCAGTCAGGGGCCCGTGTGTGCACATTTCCTTGACAAATTTTCTTCTCTAGTCAGAGCTTAATATGCTTCCACAGAGCTTTGCTAAGGAATAGTGTGCTGTGGTTTACACTCTGCTGCTAAAGTGAAAGTGAAAGTCACTCAGTCATGGCCGACTCTTTTCAATCCTGTGGACTACACAGTCCATGGAATTCTCCAGGTCAGAATGCTGGAATGGATAGCCTTTTCCTTCTCCAGGGGGTCTTCCCAACCCAGGGATTGAACCCAGATGTTCTTCTGCATTGCAGGTGGATTCTTTACCAGCTGAGCCACCAGTGAAGCCCAAGAATACTGGAGTGGGTAGCCTATCCCTTCACCAGCAGAGCTTCCCAACCCAGGGATCAAACCAGGGTCTCTCTCATTTCAGGCAGATTCTTTACCAACTGAGCTATCTAGGGAAGCTCAATAACTTCCCCAAAACTGCCGCTAAAGTCTACTGATGTGACTCTTTATAGAAGTGAGGTCTTTATCCAGAAAAATGAGTCTCCTGTGAAGGAATGCTGATACTTTGCTACATCAAGTGTTTTCTTAGTCTTAGAACACGTTATAGGCAGAAGGGGCCTTCCAGCGCTACAGTTCTAGTGTTAGTTGCTCGGTCACGTTCCACTCTTTGCAACCCCATGGACTATATAGCCTGCTAGCCTCCTCTATCGGGGGGATTTTCCAGGCAAGAACACTGGAGTGGGTTGCCATGCCCTTATTCAGGGAATCTTTCTGACCAGGGATCAAACCTAGGTCTCCCGAACTACAGGCAGATTCTTTACCGTCTGAGGCACCAGGGAAGCCCACAGGTTATAGAGTCCAATCCAGTACCAGGAAAATGAAGCTCAGAGAGAGAGCTCTATATGACACAGTGGTGGGGCAGTCAACCAAACACTCAGCCTTGTCTTGGGGCCTCCAGCTCTGGGCCGCTGAATCTCGGGGAGATTGAAACCCTAGCACCTTTGCTGGCTCCGTCTAAAGCTGGCCTTCCCTCCCGCCGTCTGCTTTTACATCCTGATGTTCCCAAGTCAGAGAGATTTCTTGGAAACAGAGCTGGTCCTTCCAGTAAGCATGTATAACAGATCCGTGATGGCAGAGAGTGGGGCCCGGTGGAAACAGAACCCAGACATGTAAAATTTGACACCTGAGCCGACATAAGTGCCCAACACTCCCTCACAGTTCCCACTGCCGGCCTCACCCCACCTTCAGGGTGTCCATAATCTTACTTGAGAGAGAGAGAAACCGCAACCAGTGCTTATCACCGGGAGCCAAATTCCCTGGCAGCAGCTTTGGTTTTAAAAGGGAGAGATGAAAAAATTATCAGTACCTATGGGGATTTCTAACACATTAGAAGGGCCTCCCAAAACCGGGCCACACCAAGTATAATATTTTTATTTTCTTTAAGAGCTTTCTTAATTGGTTCCATGCAAAAGGCCTGCAGGTAATGAGTTTTAAAATAATAATAATTATATTCCACAATCCTGTCTGGCCAAAAAGTCAATGTCTTTTGCCCTGACTTAGTTCACTGTGGGGATAGGAAAGAGGCCTGTATAAAAAATGTGGGCCTCACTGCCAAAGGCAGAATCTCCATTCTTGGACTCAGATGGAACCCACTCTGACTTAGACACTCAATTCTCTTTCAGTGATTTTGTGCCAAAGCCTGGTGCCAGGTATTAGTGAGATGGAGATGAGGGGTAGTATATCAAGATGCTAAGAAAAATTAAAATGGTAAGTGCATTTGGGCTTCAGCCTTTCTGAGCCACTACATTCCTTCTTGGCCTCCAGTTTTTCCACGTGTTGATCTCTGGTCCAGAATACCCCCCTTGAATACCCTCTTTTCTTGACTGCCCTCTTTTAGGCATGGCCATCATCCCTGAAAGTTTTCTGACTGCTTTTCTTTCAGGATTATGGTCATATTGCACCTCCCATCCACTTGAACTGAGTTATGGCCATGAAATTTGACTTGGTTAATAATATATAAGTGAAAGCAATGCAGAAGCCAGGAGAATGAATGTTTATTTTTGTCTTACTCTCTCTCTTCTTCTTGCCACTTTCCAGATGGTAAATTCTCCATCAGCCTGGGTTCTGGAGTAAAGAGACAGAAAGCAAAATTTTCAGCTGACCAATTATGGGCCTACTATAAGAAAGAAAGAAACCTTAATTTATCTTTAACAAAACTTAAGTCTTCTAAGATCTAGGAGATCTTTGTTACACAGCATAACCTAGTCTAGATGACTCTTAGATGCCCCCTCCACCCATTCCCATTTAATTGGCCAGGAGCCAAGGGATACAAGTGTCTCTGGAAGCTGCCAAAGGCAAAAGAACAGATTCTTTATTAATTCCTCCGGAAGGAACACAATCCTGCAGACACTTTACTCTTAGCTCAGTGAAACTGATTTTGGATATCAGACTACTAGAACTTTAAAAATATTAAATTTGTGTTGTTTTAAGCTACTAACTTTCTCACAGCAACAGGAAACTAATATACTAATGTTGCCACCAAAAATACAGGGGAACCAGTTAGATTTGAATTTCAGAAAAACTGAATAATTTTTTTAGTCTAAATATGTTCTACATAATATCTGTGTGTCTTGTATTTTCATTTGCTAAATCTGGCCTACCTGACCAACCACATCCTTCCCCATCTAGCCCCTGAGTCCCCACCAATCCTATTTCTCCCCATATGCTCTAACATATCATTATACCTGTCGCTCCAGGGTTAGTCTACGACTCAATAGACTGAAATTGTTAAGACCTCAGACAAATGGCTCTGGGGGAAAGTTATTATTCTATATCATTGCCTATCAATTATGTATAGTTTATAATGCAACTCCATTTGTAATGGGTAATATGTTTTTCTATTGCGCTGTAATATCATCCAACTCATCACACCAAGCATTGTGGAGATGGATTGGCCTGGTACAAACACCAATGCCTTTTTTTAAAAGCAAGCCGTATTCATTTTTGAATCTAAAAATTATCGCTATTTTAGATAAGAGGAAACTCTTCTTTGAATTCAAAGAGAAGGGTAAAATTCTCCCTTTCTGACTGATTCATTTCTTTAGAAACAGGGCAAGAATTAAGGTGAGGCAAATGTGATGCTTAGGGCCCCAGATTCAAGGAAGCTCTCACTTTTAGGTGCCGACACTGCTTGCATGACCCAGTGAGTGAGTGCTTCTTAGATTTGGCATCTTGGTAGTCTCACTTGCCTCTCTCTAGTCCTAGATCTGCTAGAAATCTCATGTCAAGACAACTAACAAAAAGGCAGAGCTCATCTGGCCTTTTAACCTGGCCTAGAAGAAACCAAATCCCAGAAAGTTATAGACAGGCCAAGATCTAATTATCTGAGTGACTGCACTGTTACCCAGCATCTTTTGTACCCATCCCCTCTGGGTTACAGCCAAAAGGTTGAACTTTTTTACTTCACTTCCAGTTCCAGGTTTATGCCCTGTCCCAACTTGATTAAAGCAAATTAGTATAGTTGCATATCTCTAGCCTCAGTGATTACAGACCTAAGTCAGTCAACAGATGGTCTGCCCCTGGCCACCATGGTGAGCTCCAGAGTATGCACAGGGCCAGAGTAAAGCCCATGCATTTTGATTCATGGATAAAGAAAAAGATTCTTCCAGGGGATGTGAAAAACAAATGAAAAGTCTAGAACTGCTGCAACCATTTTATTATGATGAGGAAAGCCAGCATAAGAATGAAGCTGTCACATATGGAAGGGCAAATGTCAAAGAATCATAGGAAGGTTGCCAGAATCTCCATCAAATCTCCATGAAGATCTGCTAATTTGCAATGGACTACTTTGGTCATTGCGTGAAAAATAAACTTTTGGATTTCAGAGGAGAATCAAGGCGATAAGTTAGGCTACTTGCAGTGGTCCAGGAAAACAGCAAAATGATGGTGACAAAGTTCAGGGTGGCGGCAGCTGAAATGATAGGACATTGATTGCATTTGGGATGAGAAGTGTGAGTTGCTTGCTCTCCTTTGTCTTGGTCCTCACTCCTTTGACCTCAGTCCAGATAAGATCCAGAGTCAGCCTACATTCTCAGGTATCCTCTGTACCTTGACAATAGATCTCCACTCTGTTCTCTCTAAGGAATAAGATGTACTCACCCTCTGGGGCTTCCCAGTTCTTTCCATCAGGATAAAATTTCCTCCTTGCAGAATCCATCGTCAGAGCTAGGGTCAGACAAAAATTAGAAGAGCCAAGTCACTTTCCCTCCCTCTTGATTTGTTTCTCCTGTGCAAAATGAAAGATTGCACATGATAGACTTCGGTGTCTCTGTCAATCTAACATTTTATAGTTGTTTATGGAATAAAAATATACGGAGAAGGAGGAAGAAGAAGAGGAGGAGGTAGAATCAGAAATTTATTTTATGAGGCCAAGATGAAAATTCTTCACCACAATAAACACTATTGTCTGAGACTTTAGAAACTGGCTAAATGAAACAATAGGGGCATATAAACCCACAGGTGAGGACTACGCTCAGAGCAGCATCTTTCACCTGCTTCACTTCTGATCTCCATTCACAACTCTGAAAAGACAGCAAAGATGCTCCCTAACACGTCAGAGTCAGAAGCCAGCTGCCTATTCTTTTCCTGGTTAATCTGAGCATAATTCTAGGCTCTGGGACCCATGAAAAGGATTTGTCTCCTAAACTGTTTCTGCGCACACTCAGAAGTAATCTCAAGTGTCCCCTCAACCTTTAGGGGGACCTCATGCATCTTAAGAACAGTCACGCAGGTGGCCCAGGGCAGCCTGCTTTGCACCAGTGTCCTTATTCCCAGGGCCCAGCCTGAATGTCAATGACCCAAATCCCATTACTGACTTTCCGCTTCACTCATTACCATGAGTTCCTCATTTCTCCCTGTGTTAGGGAAAATACCATTTCCATCTTCAGGAGAAACAACTCTACTTTACACTCGAGAATTTGCCAGGCCTTGATTTTTATTATTGCTGCAAATTTTTTATTGTATTCTTTAGATCGGCTTAAAAAAACCACACCTTTATTTATATAGCTGGAATCAGGGGAATTTTCTCACTAAGAGAGTAGGTAGAGAATGGCAGAAAAATAAAAATTTCAAAGATTCTTTAAGATGGGGAGGGAGATATGCCAAGATGGGCTTATGTTCTAGAAAAAATAGAGTGCGTTCCTAAAAAGACTAGATGGAGAAACGATTATAAATGAGAAAACCCCCTCAGAAGGAAGAGACAAGAACTACTATCACCTTGGTCTTTCAGACTGGGCCCCAGGATGGACACAGGCACAGGGCAGACTGCCCCATGGCCACCAGCCTTGTTGTTCTTTACGACATATAAGCTTTCCAATGAAGACTGAGGACAATCATGAAATCACTTCTGAATGTACCTGGGAACAACGGGGCATTGTAGATTGTAATAGCAGAGACAAGAAACCTTTTGCACACCTCCCATGCATCGTCCCAAATGGCCTTACAATTGTCCTCCAGGGAAGGGTGTTGTTCAGTCTCTAAGTTGTGTCAGACTCTTTGAGACCCTGTGGACTGCAGCACGTCAGGCTCCGCTATCCTTCACTATTTTCCAGAGTTTCCTTAAAATCATGTCCATTGCATCAGTGATGCTACCTAACCATCTCATCCTCTGCTGCCCTCTTCTCCTGTTGCCTTCAATCTTCCCCAGGATCAGGATCTTTTCCAAGGAGTTGGCTCTTCACATCAGGTGGCCAAAGTATTGGAGCTTCAGCATCAGTGCTTCAGTGAATATTCAAGGTTGATTTCCTGTAGGATTGACTGGTTTGATCTCCTTGCAGTCTAGGAAAGGACAGACAGACTCATTTTAGAGTTGGGGAAACATACCGAGTACCAGTTCAAGTCACCCAGTCTGAAACTGACAAGAGTGAGATCTTATTGTTTCCACCCAATCCTCCTCTCTCTACAATGCGGGACTGCTTTCTGATTGGGAATGTACCAACAGTACTCATAACAGAAATGATAATATTTTTCATATGAAAAAACTGTTAGATACCCTACAAACACTTCCACACTTATCTTCTCACTTGATTCTCACACTAAACTTGTGGGATAAATAGCCATCCTCTCCTTATTAATAGAGATCAAGGCTGACATTCCATGTACCTTGTCAGATGGCCCAGAATAGAGCAAACTTTGGTTCAAGTCCTGACTTTGTCATTTCCCAACCTTGTGACCTCAGAAAAGAAGCATATTTTCTCTGCATCTCAATTTTTATATTTGACAGTTAGAAGAAAAAAGTACCACCCTCTTAGGGAAATTAATTCATTCTATAAATATTTATGCAGTGTGTACTATGTCCCAAGCTCTGGGGACACAGTTATGAAACAAAGATCCCCATTCTTGAGGGGTTATGTACTAGTTGGGGGGTTGCATAAAATATATATGAAGGTAATAAGAGCTAAGGAGAATAAAATAGGGAAAGAGTGTAGGGAGTTTGGGGCTAAAGGGTTCAGTTCCAGTAAGATCACCATGGAATGTACATCCCTGAGAAAATGGCATTTAGTGAAGGTCTCAAAAGGACAATGTCACAAACCTTACAGATAACTGGAGGAAGAACTCTCCAGAAAGAGGGGACAGCAGGTGCAGAGGACCTGAGGCATGAGGATGGAAGGGTGTGATCCAGGAACTAGGAGTCCATGTTGCTGCACTGGGATGAGCAAGAGAGAAGAAAGTGGGAGAGACGATCAGAGATGTAACTGGAGGTCCAGAGGGTGGGGCATAAATTATGTCGTGCTTTACAGGATGGTTACACGGACTTAGATTGGGAGCCAACCGGGGGCTTTCGACAGAAGAGTGCTCCAATCTGACTCAGGTGACCAGGATGCTGAAACCACACTGGAGATGTCAGGAGCAGAAACAGGACAGTCAAGGAGGAGGCTTGTTTTATCCAATAAGACAGGCTGGTGGCTTGGACCAGGGAGATGATAATGGCTATAGGGAGAAAATAGTGGGAATCCATATTTATTTTGAAATAGCCAACAGGATTTGCTCATGATTTTATGTGACATATGAAAGAAAGAGTCAAGAATGGAACTTCACTGTTTTCTGGTCTGAGTCACTAGAAGGAAATGGTTGCCTTTCACTGAGAAGGGAAGAGCAGCTCTAGCAACTAAGGATGAATTGAGAAATGAATGGGGGTATTCTTTCTACCCCCTTCTGATGCCTATGTCAGAAGCTTTCTCTATCCTTTATACTTTAATAAAACTTTATTACACAAAAGCTCTGAACGATCAAGCCTCGTCTCTGGCCCCGGATTGAATTCTTCTCCTCCTGGGGCCAAGAATCCCGGTGTCGTGATTCAACAACAACCTTTCATCTTGGGGGCTCGTCCGGGATCCTACAGGACAAGGTAAGGATGCTTGGAGCTCTAGTTCTTTGTTCTCTTAGCCAACATGTTTTCTGCTGTGCTTTACTAACTCTACGGTATGCTTGTTTGAATGGATGACATGCCCTGCACGAAGCAAGTCAGGAGCCCTGCTCTGCGATTCAATGGTGATCTCATGCGGCTTATGGCAGAAACCTGTCAGGGGTTTCTACCAACCTGCCAAGGCCAAGAGGCACCCAATGTCTCCTTTGGGAACTGACCAGAAATGGGCAAAGCATGTGGACCGAACTCTCCTTTCTCGGTCAAAATTTTCGGTCTCTTTGACCATTTCATAACTCCTTGGGAATTAGAAGTACTAACCTAGTCTATTGGATCATACACTTTCAAGGGACTTGTGATCTATACTGTTACTGTGTACTGTGGCAAACTTGGATTGGTAGTCAAGAAAGCGTCTAGCTTTGCTAGGAATCAAGTTTGGAAGCTAGATGGAGCTTTAGCCCCAAAACATCTCGGAAGTTAAAGGTTACTCAGATTGGGACTGCAATGGTTTTTTTCCTTTGGTAACACTGGCTCTTAGTGGACCAGAGGAGGCTCTCATACTGGTGTGGTGATGCTTGAAAAGAACTTCTCAGCTTTATGCTCATATCGGTCTTATTGTGGTCAGGAATATACTCCGGGTCGTGCACAGGCACTCAGGTGACGAATGTTTCCCCCAGTGGTCTTAGCTTGGGAGGCATTCCTGAAGGTTACTCTGACTGCACCCCGGGTGGCATCAGAGGCAAGCAAGGTTAAAGGTGAAGAGCTGGACATCAGGTAGAGATGCTATCAGGTCTACCCCTGGTACATCCCCACCCCGTCTCGGTGGTAGAACCGAGAGGGTCGAGACGGTGCCTGCATCGGTAAGGGACAGACTAAGTCCGACCAGGAAGGAAAAGCTTTTGGTGTAAAGTCTGTCTACACCCCCATCTAGAGCAGGGAGGGACGCCTCCGGTAGAAAAATGGCGCTGGTCGCATTTTTCTCTCTTACAGATGGGAGCTAACAAATCCAGCCTCACTCCTTTGAACTGTATTCTGAAAAACTGGGATAGATTCAATCCCCAGGGCTTAAAGAAGACACACCTGGTCTTCCTACGTGATACTGCATGGCCACAGTATCCATTGGAGGACGGTGAACAGTGGCCGGTTGGAGGGTCTCTTAAGTATAATACTCTTTTACAATTAGACCGGTTCTGTAAGGAACAAGGGAAATGGGTAGAAGTAGCATATGTGTTGCCCTTTTTCTCTCTGCGAAATATGCCAGACTTATGTCCTAAGGGTATAGATATGGGTGTGAAACCTTCAGCTCCCTCCTGTCCTCTTACTTTGCCCCCGTACCCAGGGCTCCAAGCTGAGCTAACTGAAAGCCAGAGAACCCCCCTCAGAACGACAGCTTTGGTCTCAGTGGAAATCCAAACTGAGATTCAAACCGCTTTGGTCTCAATGGAAACCCAAACTGAGATTCAAACCATTTTGGTCTCAATGGAAATTCGAACTGCCCGCGTGGAGGCCCAAACAACTCTTGTCTCAGTATGACCTGACTACTCTGGTTTCAGTAGAACCTCAGACCAATGAAGTTAGAGATGAGATGGAGGACAGGAGACAAAGAGAAAAACAGGTTTCTCCAGTCTATCCCTGGGATCATATGCGCAGTACAGCCAGAGAGACTGAGGAACAGCCACACAAGCTGTTGCCTCTTTATGAAACACCCACCGGGAGAAATAATCAGTCCATGAGGGTTAGTAAGCCTTTTTCTTATCAAGAAATACAAAGAATCAAAGAGGATCTGGGAGACTATTTAGAGGACCCAGAAAAATATATTAGAGCTTTTAAAGGTGTTACTCTGCTTTATGACCTTACTTGGAAGGATGTGATGTATATCTTGGGACAAACGCTGACTCCTGACTCAAAGACTCGAGTTTTGGGGAAAGCGGTTGCTTATGGAGATGAATGGCTTGATAATGAATCAGTAGGGAAGCGGGAGGACGAGATAGCGGCCCTCCCCACTGGGAATCAGGCCATCCCTACTATAGAACCAGACTGGGACTACAACACAGCTAAAGGAAGATGGGATCAGAGTCATTGTCAGATGTATTCTTGAAGGACTCAGGCAGGCACGTTCTAAGCCTTTAAACTATAGCAAATTGGCAGACATAGAACAGAAGGAGAAAGAAGCTCCTGGTAAATTCCTAGATAGACTAAGAGAAGCTCTTCGCAGATTCACTGAGATTGATCCCGAAAGTGAAGAAGGGAAAGTGATCTTGAAAGATAGATTTATCACTCAGTAGGCTCCAGATATCCGCCATAAGCTACAAAAACGGGCGTATGGACCAAATCAGTCTTTAGATACTCTGTTACAACTGGCTCAGACAGTCTATTACGGTAGGGAATATGAGGAAAAGAAAGAGAGGCAAAGAAAGACAAAGGAAAAGGCGGAAGCCTTCGCAATGGCTATGAAAAATGCTCTTAAACAGCCGGAGAAAAATGCCCAGAGGGACCCAGGTGAAAAGGGATGGGCTTGCTATTCCTGTGGAAAGGAGGGGCACCTCAAGCGGGATTGCCCTCAGGCATCTAAGCCGCCCCCGGCTCCATGTCTGGTCTGCAAAGGACCACACTGGAAGAGAGACTGCCCTCAGAAGCGTAGGTCTCCGGGGCCGGACTCTCAAGACAATCAGGACTGAAGGTGCCCGGGGGTCCCCACACAAGATCCCGTCCTAATTACACCTGAGGAACCCTGGGTATTAATAATTGTGGGGGGCCAATCCGTCAGTTTCCTTTTAGATACTGGGGCAACTTACTCTGTGCTTACTGAAGCCCCTGGCCCACTTTCTTCCTGATCCGCTTCCATAATGGGACTGTCTGGACAAGCCAAAAGGTATTATTTCAGTTATTCTTTATCTTGCAACTGGGATTCTGTGCTATTTTCACATGAGTTTCTGATCGTGCCAGAATCTCCCTCACCCCTTTTGGGGAGGGATATACTGAGCAAGGTCCATGCCTCTGTTTTTATGAATATGGAGCCCTCCCTTTCTCTCCCTCTAGTTGAACAAAATGTAAATCCTAGAATATGGGCTGATGGAAAATCTGTGGGAAGAGCGCAAAATGCTATTTCTGTAGTTGTCAAGCTCAAAAGACCCACACTTATTTCCACATAAGAAACAGTATCCTCTGAAAACTGAGGTTAAGGAAGGGTTAAAACCCATCATTGAAAATTTAAAGGAACGGGGATTATTAATTCCCTGTAACAGTCCTTGCAACACTCCTATTTTGGGTATAAAGAAATCAAATGGTAAATGGAGACTAGTTCAAGATTTACGTATAATAAATGAGGCTGTAATTCCTTTACACCCCGTGGTGCCTAATCCTTATAGTCTATTGTCTGAAATTCCTGAACGAGCCAAATATTTCTCAGTAATTGATTTAAAAGATGCCTTCTATTCAGTGCCTTTGGTGGAGGAAAGTCAATTTCTATTTGCCTTTGAAGACCCTATGCAGCCAGCTTCTCAGTTAACCTGGACAGTTTTACCCAGGGATTTCGTGACAGTCCTCACTTATTTGGACAAAGTTTGTCACGGGATCTACAAAACTTTAATAGCTCTGAAGCGGTGGTGTTACAAGATGTAGTTGATATTTTGCTCTGTGCTGAGACAGAGGAAGCTTGTTCGTGAGCCTCAAAAGATTTCTTAAACTTTCTGGCAGGCTGTGGTTACAAGGCATCAAGAGAAAAGGCTCAGCTTTGTCAACAATCAGTTAGATATCTGAGTCTAATCATATCAGAAGGGACTAGGGCCATAGGCCCTGAAAGAATTAAGCCTATACTAAATCATCCCCTACCTATGACTTTAAGACAATTGAGAGGGTTTTTGGGAATCACAGGTTACTGTCGCATTTGGATTCTGGGTTATGAGGAACTTGCCCGGCCTTTATATAAACTTATAGCTGAAACTCAGCAGGCCCAAACTGACAAACTGGTTTGGTCTCCAGAAACTCAAAAGGCTTTTAAGGTTCTTCATACTGCTCTTCTGCAAGCTCCTGCTCTGAGCTTGCCCACAGGGTCAGAATTTAATTTGTTTGTCACTGAAAGGAAAAGCATGGCCTTGGGAGTTTTGACACAACCCCGAGGGCCTCACCAGCAACCTATTGCTTATCTAAGCAGAGAATTAGATGTAGTTTCACATGGGTGGCCCCACTGCCCAAGAGTAATTGGGACAGCGTCTTTATTAGCACCTGAAACTTTAAAAATAATTAATGGATGAAACCTTACTGTACTGACTTCTCATGATGTGAGTGGAATCTTAAATTCTAAGGTTAATATTTGGATGACAGACAGTAGGCTTCTTAAATATCAGTCATTGTTGTTAGAAGGACCAGCAACTAAGCTTAAAGTTTGTGGAAATTTAAATCCTGCCACTTTCCTTCCTTGGAAAGGAAAATGAAACACCTGATCACGATTGTTCTCAATTCGTAACTTTAAACTATGCAGCTCGGGAAGATCTATTGGACACCCCATTAGACAATCCTGACCTGGAAATATTTACAGATGGCAGTTCTTTTGTTCGGGATGGAAAGCGTAAAGCAGGTTATGCCGTGGTGACTGCTGAACAGGTTTTGGAAGCAAAATCTGGATTACAATGAAGTGGAAAGTATTCTGGAGAGGACTGGGAAATTGATTTTACTCATATGCCAAAAGCTAATGGATATTCTTGCTTACAAGTTTGGGTAGATACTTTTACTGGATGGATTGAGGCTTTTCCCTGTCGTAGTGAACAGGCTAACGAGGTTATAAAGATTCTCTTCATCAGTGGAAGGCTTCCCGTGGTGGACATCTCCACTTCAAGGAAAGGACTTTCTCCAAGTCTGTGAATACCTTTGACAACAACAACATGCGATGCCTCTTCTTCATCTGAGGACATCTACCAACCCTAAAATGGACTGGTGCAATATGTTGCACTTTAACTATGGACTTAATGTGACTTTTAATTTTGATTTTAACTTGTTTTAATGACTATGTTGCCTTAGATCTGTAACTGTATAACTGGATTTGTTTCTAGCCGCATGAAAGCTTTTAAGTTACAAATGGCTGCTCAAACTCCTGCTACTGCTGCAACTTCCTCCAACTACTACTTGGGGCCCCTGGATCAGATATCCTCAATATGAGGATTAGGATATTATGTTGCCTCCCCAATTTAGGGACAACGCCCCTTCTCAGCTCAGAAGCAGTTACGGAACGAAAACGACGCCCCTTTTCCCTAGGCAACATAATTCTCCTAAAAGAAAAGGGGGGAATGAGAGAGTCATTTCCTAGGCAGGTTGATAAGAAGTCTAGGGGTCCCCAAGGAGAGAGGGTTCTGGAATTCTCAAGGAAGAAGAAAGGGCAAACTTATTTCTCTACATTCCTTAGGATTATATGACAACAATGTATTCTGCCTGAGGGCAGTCTCTGGATTAAACCTTCTCTTTACAAGGATTATATAACAGCAATGTATTATGTATTCTGCCTGAGGACAGTCTCTGGATTAAACCTTCTGGATAATTCTGTTATCTTAAAATGTAAATTATGGGAGTAGGTCTGGTGAGGTCTTTACAACCTCCAGACCTTCTTTGGATTAGTTGGAGAATATATAAACTCATTGCTAAAACTAACAAGCGGGTACTCTTTCTACCCCCTTCTGATGCCTATGTCAGAAGCTTTCTCTATCTCCTTTATACTTTAATAAAACTTTATTACACAAAAGCTCTGAGCGATCCAGCCTCGTCTCTGGCCCCGGATTGAATTCTTCTCCTCCTGGGGCCAAGAATCCCGGTGTCGCGATTCAACAACAACCTTTCAAAGTGTTCTATTCCATTACGCATTTTAAAATTTTAAAGGACATTATAATATATTATTAACCTATCTCTCCTCTCTATATGTAATAGTATACAGTTTGCAGCTTGAGTATGGAACTCAGTTATACATCTTGATGCCCTATTGATGCTAACACCCTGCTTCATAATAATTAAGTCCCCTTTACATGAATTTCGAGTTTCAAACTTTCAAAAATGCAAACATGAATTCTCATGTCCAGTCACTTAAGTCAGTTCACATATCTGGTATAATTTTCAAGGTTCTGTAATTTTATTTTGTTTTCTTTATTTTTGGATTTGTCTTTTATGTATTATTTGTGTGAAAAATATTATAAACCTATTACAATACAGTACTATATAATTGATTGCATTAGTTGGACAAAGCTAGCTTTGTTGGACTTACAAATTGGAGTTGTGCACATGCTCTCAGAATGGAACTCATTTGTATGTAGGGGTCCTAATGTAGAATAGATTTGCAACACAGCTTTTGAATTCATTTTCTGAGAAACACTTTGTATTTCTTTTTTCCAACTATTACCATCCTCAAGTGCTGCAATAAATGTTTCAAGCTTGTCTCCTGAGCAGAGGCCAGAATGAAGGGAAAGAGTAAGCTAGGTGGCTACCTGGAGGAAAGGCACTCACGGCACAGAAAGAAGAGCTGCAGAGACCCTGGGACAGGAGAGCAGTTGCCATGTCAGAGCAACATCAAGTGTGGTGAAGGGGGAGAGAGTGAGGAGGAGACAGTGACTCATGTCAGAGAGGGGGAGGGAACCAGAGGGAGTAGTCTTACAGGTTGCAGTAAGAATCTGCTTTTCATCTCAGTGAGAGGAAAACCCACTGGAGAGTGGTGAGCACAGAAGCCACATGATCTGAATTATGTTCTCAAAAGCTCACTCCACTGGGTGGAGACCAGACTGAACAGGGGCAAGAAGGAAAGAAGAGAGCTCAGGTAGGGTTATTATTGCCACCCCCAGGCAAGAGATGAGAGTGGCTTGTATCAGGTAAGAGCAGAGTTGGAAGTAAAAAGTGATAAATTCTGGGCCTGCTTTGAAGAAAGAGCTAATTGACTTTCCTAACAGATCAAATGGCTATAGGAGAAAAATTGAGATAAGGGCAACTTTAAGGTTTCTGACCATGGTGATCAGAGAATTTCATAGACAGAGCTGCCTGTTGCCTAAATGAGAATGGATTCACAAAAACCAACTGGGAGGTGTGGAGGGTGAAGTAGCTGGAGTGGTGAAAATCAGGAGATCACCTAGAGATATACCAAGAAGATGCCCCAATGGGGATGTCATATAGATCATTTAATATACAAGTTCAGAAATCAGAGGAGCCAGGTGGGTTTCAGATATAAATGCTGATATTTAAATAGTTTTTAAAGCCAAGAGACTGGATACAGTTAGCTGGAAATAAGTTGTTGGTAGAAAGTAAAGAGTTCTAAGAATAAATTCTTGAGGCATTCCAATGTTTAGAGATCAGGGAGATGAAGGAAAAACCCTCAGAGGAGACTGAGAAGGAGCCATTGAAAACAGGAAGAGAACCAAGAAAGTGCTCGGTCTCTAAATCTAAATAAAGAATTTCAAGAAGGGAGTGTTCTGTAATCTCAAATGTCACCATTAGTTGCTGTGAAATTCACATGTTGAAACGTGAAATTCACATGTTGAAACTCTAATCCCCCAATGTCATTGCATTAGAAGGTGGGGTCTTTGAGAGGCAGTTAGCGTGGAGCACTCGCTGTGGGATTTGTGCCGTTATAAGAGATGCAAGACAGGCTGTTTCTCCCTCTACTCTCCATGTGAAGCTACAATGAGAAGTGAGCAGTCTGTAAACCAGAAAAGGGATCTCACCAGCAATTCACCATGCTGGCACCCTGACCTCAGACTTGCGGCCTCCAGAATGGTGAGAAACAAACAAATCCATGTTGTTTATAATCCACCTGGTCTCTTATACTTTGGTCCAAACAAAGACACTGCTTCAAGTAGTTAAAAATACTAGCTGGAACAATAAGTGCATGTAAACACAAATATAAATAGGCAAATTTTCCTCTTAAGATACAGAGACAATCTGAATAATATTCCAATCTTGTGCAGAAGACATAAAAATCATGCAATGAAGTGACAGAAATGTTAAAAATCTGTGATTGGGCTCCCTGCTGGCCTCAGGTGATTCAACGAGCATCACATTCAAAAAAGGAAGGATGGATATGAGTATCATAGCAGATATGGGATGGGGAGAGATTATTCTTTTGTTTGGTGCAAAGGGGGAAAAGTAAACTAGATCAGGGACTTTAACTTAACATCAGAATGGAACATGTAACATTAATTATTTAATCAATGCAAATTAATAAAAAAAACAACAATTTTCTTTGTCAGTCAGAAAGTCTANAAGGATGGATATGAGTATCATAGCAGATATGGGATGGGGAGAGATTATTCTTTTGTTTGGTGCAAAGGGGGAAAAGTAAACTAGATCAGGGACTTTAACTTAACATCAGAATGGAACATGTAACATTAATTATTTAATCAATGCAAATTAATAAAAAAACAATTTTCTTTGTCAGTCAGAAAGTCTAAATATGACTCAGTCTCAGTATGAACAACTTTTATATTTGTTAATGCCATAAAAAAAATGATGGGCACCACATGTTTATGTGCAGAAAGGGAAAGTTCCATTCCAATTGTCAATGGTCAGAGCAGACAGGTATACGGTGCCAAATTAAGGGGACCTCACACTAAGGAGAATGTCAACAGAGGAGTATCTGCAGAGAAACCTGAGCTACATTCTAACAGTAAAGAGAATATAGCACACGTATAAATGATTCTGGAAAGAATTGTGAGAAAAAGAAGAGCACACTTACATAAACTCAATAAGGCAGGAAGGAGTGAAGCCAGGAGAGCAGGAATGAGAAGAACTTCTCTAGGTACAGAGGACACAGCAGTAAACTGACACAGACCCTCAACACAGCAAAACAATTAGCATCCCATGCAGGTAGGAGAGAGGCTCTGCATTCAAGGAGCACTCCTTCTGTGGTCTAATAATAAAATGCAACTCTAAAGGGGAAAGACTTCCCTAACCAATTTATTTTAGCATAGAGAACACTGAAACCTAATGCTGAAAAAATTAAGCAGAGAAATCTCCGCTGAAATGAAAGTCTGGTCAGCTGGGGTCCTTTTGACAAGGTCAAAACAACTTCCTTCTTTCTGAGCACTCCGTTGACTTGTACCAGTTTGAAATCAGTTCTCCCTTGTGCTTCTATTTACTTCTTGATTCTGTTGATAGATTTTCTTTCATGTGTAAGACCAAATCATATGGTCAGTTTGAAAGTTTATATGAAAATTTTAAAATGGGACCTAATTAAAATTAAAAGCTTTTGCACAACAGGGAAACTATAAGGAAGGTGGAAAGACAGTCTTCTGAATGGGAGAAAATAATAGCAAATGAAGCAACTGACAAAGAACTAATCTCAAAAATATACAAGAAGCTCCTGCAGCTCAATTCCAGAAAAATAAATGACCCAATCAACAAATGGGCCAAAGAACTAAACAGACATTTCTCCAAAGACATACAGATGGCTAACAAACATATGAAAAGATGTGCAATATCACTCATTATCAGAGAAATACAAATCAAAACCACAGTGAAGTATCATTTCACACCAGTCAGAATGGCTGCTATCCAAAAGTCTACAAACAAATAAGTGCTGGAGAGGGTGTGGAGAGAGGGGGACGCTCTTACACTGTTGGTGGGAATGCAAACTAGTACAGCCACTTGGAGAACAGTGTGGAGATTCCTTTAAAAACTGGAAAGAGAACTGCTATATGACCCAGCAATCCCACTGCTGGGCGTACACACTGAGGAAACCAGAAATGAAAGAGACGTGGAAGCAACCTAGATATCCATCAGCAGACGAAGGGATAAGAAAGCTGTGGTATCTATAGACAATGGAATATTACTCAGCAATTAAAAAGAATATATCTGAATAAGTTCTAATGAGGTGGATGAAACTGGAGCCTATTATACAGAGTGAAGTAAGTCAGAAAGAAAAACACCAACACATTATCAGTTCTGTTCAGTTCAGTTCAGTCGCTCAGTCGTGTCCAACTTTTTGCGACCCCATGAATAGCAGCACACCAGGCCTCCCTGTCCATCACCAACTCTCGGAGTTCACTCAGACTCCCATCCATCGAGTCAGTGATGCCATCCAACCAACTCATCCTCTGTCGTCCCCTTCTCCTCCTGCCCCCAATCCCTCCCAGCATCAGGGTCTTTGCCAATAAGGCAACTCTTCACGTAAGGTGG
>SJYE01004591.1:133420-150635 GCA_006408755.1 Eudorcas thomsonii | reverse complement strand
ACTGTATCACTTAAACCTGGGGAGCCCATCTGGGCCAAGAAGAGAATTTTCATGCTGTTACATAGTTTTATTTCAGAAGTATTTTTCCAGGTACTAATACCTAAAATAAATACACTTACTATTTAAAAATTAACTTATACAGAGTAGCTAATGAGAATTCCCTTTAAAGTATTCTACAGCTAGTTGACAACTGATGACAACTCTGTATCTGAGAGGTAAGTTCAGTGTCAGTCTCTAGAGAGACAGCGCCCCACGGTGGTCAAACAGGGAACATGGAAATGCTTTCTGTAAGGGGTTTGCGCTCTGCTTCTCTTGTGAAGCCGGGTACTGTGTCACCCAGAGCACAGTAATACACAGCTGAGTCTTCCTCCTGAGCCGAGGGTTTTTTCAGATGGAAGGATGCCTCAGCCCGGCTGAGCTCAGCGGTGAAACCCTGGATGCTCTCTCTTGAGGTGTCTTTCAGGAGTAACTGGAGGCGCTGTCTGGGGTGCTGGACGTACCAGAAGAGCGCAGGACTCCCAGAATATGAATAGTTGCACTTCACCTGCACGGGGTCCCCTTTAGACACGGAGATGTGGCTCTCAGGCTGAGTCACTGTCTGGGCTCTTGTTCCTCCTGTTACACAAATTCTGGGTCAGGGATTGACTTGCAAACAGAGCAGAATATTTTGTTAAGCCAATTCTGAATCAGAAGACCATAGCAAGGTAAAATAAAAAAAGACTTTACTCACCAAGTGTGACTATCATCACAAGCACTGAGATGAGGGCGTGCTTCATGTCTGGGCTCTGAGGATGCAGGAGGCTCCTTTCTGCAGGTTTCTCCTGGAAACAGTTCAGCCACGTGGACACCCTGACAGAGAGTGAGTGGGTTTACAGGGCATGCAAAGTAAAAGCTCTTGCTCAAAGGGCTGGTAGCTTTCTGGCTCTCTATCGAGTTCAAGTTGTGTAGCATCTCCCTCTAGAGGCCAGATATGATACTGCAGGTAATCTCAGGCTTCAGAAAGACCAATTTTGAAACAAAATGCAGAGGAATTTCCTCCAATTAGTAAGACAAAGTGTAATGCTATGTGAAGTAAAGAAGCTTGATACCAGAAAGATCCAGACATCGATGGAACATAATAAATAGCAAGGCTAAACATACAAGTTACTTATTAAAATTTAGTTATTAAAAAATAGAAAAAGATGGTATATTCAATAAAACATGCCCTCAAAAATGGAGAGTCATCTAGAGATTAACAAATAAATTTGGACGCCTACCTTGGCATCTGTTATTAAATAAATTCTGCTGCTGCTGCTAAGTCGCTTCAGTCGTGTTCGACTCTGTGCGACCCCATAGACCACAGCCCACCAGTCTCTACCGTCCCTAGGATTCTCCAGGCAAGAACACTGGACTGGGTTGCCATTTCCTTCTCCAATGCACGAAAGTGAAAAGTGAAAGTGAAGTCATTCAGTCTTGTCCGACTCCTAGCGACCCCAAGGATTGCAGCCTACCAGGCTCCTCTGTTCATGGGATTTTCCAGGCAAGAGGACTGGAGTGAGTTGCCATTGCCTTCTCCAAAATAAATTCCAAACATAGATAATTAATATTTTAAGTAATAGCTATTTTTGATAAATTTAGGTTGGTCAGGGATTTTTTAAGCATGAAAGTTGTAAGGCCGGACCCCGGGGGCCATGATGGGTCACCCCTCCTCTCCCTCCCACCAGCGGGGGAAGTCCCTAAAGGAAGGCGCCTCCCAGATCCCGGGGAACAATGACAGCACACTTCGCCAGCTAAAGCTGCCCCCCCCCCCAGCCACGTAGAAGGACCTGTCAGCCCACAACACCTCGTCCTGGTGACCTATCCAATCCCTGTTCATCTAGCCTGACCATCCCTTGCAATGAACATATAAAAGCCACCCCCAACACGGTCCGGGCACGGACTTCCTCGACCTGCCTCGTTCAGGTCTGGGAACCCTGCCTGGTAGCACTTCACCATTGAAAAGCCTGTTAGACACTTTTTTGGTGTTCTGGTCTTTTACCTAACAAAAGTCAGAAAGAGTATAGGAAAATATTAGCAGATCAGACTTCACAGAGATTTAAGATTCTGTATAGGTTTGTTAGTGAAATGCTTGAACATTACCATACCGAGTTATTTTCCATTCATCATCATTGATTCTGACCTTCCTCACACCAGGAATGGACCTTTAGAATTTTAGATCTACAGTGTTTTTAAAAATAGTTCATTAACAAAGTAACAGTCATTTGAACTAAAAAGAAGTCAATTCTAGAAAGACGGTAGATTTAAAATGTTCCTGATCCCCTGTGTTTAGCCAAGGAGCTTTCTGTTGAAGCCAGCCAACGCTGTGCCAACAGAGCTCAAGTGAGTTATCCCACTGGGGCTCATGATAAATCTAGGGTCAGTAGCAAGGAACTCCAGGATAAAGAGCAGGAAACTACAGGTCTTGAAGAAAGCTTTGCATGCAGAGATCAGTGGACCTCTAAGGAAGCTAGTTCTTTTGAGAAAGTCTTTTCTCTAGCCCCCAAATAGCTGAGAAGAAAGTAGCAGATTGAATCGCCTCTCTCCTAAATGGAGAGGAGTACAACAGATCAGAGAGCAAAGACATGTTTTTCTAGTTTTTCAGCAAGGTACTGGCATTGCTGCTGAGACCAGTGCCCTACTGCCTAAGACACTGCTGATCACAGGTACAGAAATATCTAGGCTTTTCACTCTCACAGCATTGCCTCCCCTTAAAGTGCCCCAGCAATCAGACATGTCAGAAAGGAGTAAAGAAAGGAAAGGATACTTCAGAGAAAAATAAGGGCTTCATCTGGGGGAAATAAAGTCTGAAAAAATGATCAGGGTCAGTGACCCAGTTTCTCTAGCCAAGAATCAGTACACAAAGTTTTCAATGACTGAGAATTCAAAGGAAGCTCTCAAAAAGAAGGAATATCTCACTGAATGCATTGCTTATTTATTGAATCCTTTTGAGGGAATAAATACAATTAAATAAAATTAGGAGAATTATATAAACCTCAGACATAATTATCATGAAAAAATACAGTGTATCCAACAAGATTTTGACTGATGGAAGAGAAGCAGGACATGTACATGATGGCCACCTGACTTCAGTTCCACCTCCCTTCTGCTCCTCTCCAGCACTTTCCCCACTCACCCTGCAAGCACATCACACTGATTCTGCTCTGTAACTATGAAGCAGGGGCCACAGTTCAAGTCGCTGTCTCCTATTTCTTTCTCCCCAGTCTCCCTTTTATTTTCTCTTTTCTGTGCACTACTTCTCTTCTGTTTCATCTTCGCATCTCCTTTGTTCTTATTTATTTATTTTTTGGTTTCTGAGAGGAATGGAGGTGTAATAGAAAGTGGAAGTCATTGGATTAATTGTGAAATGACAGTAAGGCTCATATTTTAGAATTTTTAGTCATGAGTGTCAAAACTCTAGATAGGTAATGCAGCTGATTTCTTCCTGAACTTTTAGTTTTACCATGGCCCTAATCTGATGCTCAGTTCTGCTGGGGAGTCTTCTCTTTACACCACTCAAAGAAACAGATCCTCCTCACAGATGAGTATATGGAAGGTGCCCCAGGTCCCCATCTGACTAGTTAGGATGTTTTCCTAACTGCCAGAAACCCTAATTCAAATGTTTGCCAAGATTCATCTCAAAACATGAGAAAAAATTTCGTCATTTGGAGTAGCTTAGAGTGCCCCCTAGTGGTCTGAAATTGTTGGGTCAACTAGCTCATCAGCAGCCCCTAGCCCTCCGTTCTCTCCTGAGGACCATCTACAAACTATCAGGTACAAAAGACCTGTCGGTTTGGGTGGGGATTTTTTAAGTAAACTTATTCCTTCTTCAAAATGTCAGTTAATGGAAACTACTATCTTAAACTATTTTGTCAAATTGCATCTTGAAAGTTGAATGTGATTTTTCCAATCTATTTCAAAATAAGTGCACAGCAAATTATCAAAGGTTTTTTATGAGTGAGATCTTTTCCTAAGTCTTTAGAACTTAAAAACTGAATTCAGCTTTGTCTGCTTACAAGACGTTGCAGTATAATAAGAAAGACAAGGACATGTGTAGTATGTGTGTGTATTCATATACAAAGTAGCACGTGAGATAGTACAAAATGAATCCAGAAGTAAGGAGACATTTCTTATAACAGAAAACAGTCAGACAAAAAACTAACGAGAACAAAATCGCTTTGTCTTTTTCCTGGAAATGATAAAAAGGAATGTTATCAGAGGTTATGTAGAGATATTGGGTTGGGAGAAAACTAGAGACACTTTCTAGACGAAAATAAGAGTAGGAAGTGGACAGACAGGTGGAAGTAATTTGAGAGATAATGAGATAAAGTGTTCTATTCCATTATGCATTTAAAAATTTTAAAGGACATATGAATATATTATTAACCTATCTCTCCTCTCTATATGTAATAGTATACAGTTTGCAACTTGAGTATGGAACTCAGTTATACATCTTGATGCCCTATTGATGCTAACGCCCTGCTTCATAATAATTAAGTCCCCTTTACATGAACGTTCGAGTTCCAAACTTTCAAAGATGCAAACATGAATTCTCATGTCCAGTCACTTAAGTCAGTTCACATATCTGGTGTAATTTTCAAGGTTCTGTAATTTTATTTTGTTTTCTTTATTTTTGGATTTGTCTTTTATGTATTATTTGTGTGAAAAATATTATAAACCTATTACAATACAGTACTATATAATTGATTGCATTAGTTGGACAAAGCTAGCTTTGTTGGACTTACAAACAAATTGGAGTTGTGCACATGCTCTCAGAATGGAACTCATTTGTATGTAGGGGTCTTAATGTAGAATAGATTTGCAACACAGCTTTTGAATTCATTTTCTGAGAAACACTTTCTATTTCTTTTTTCCAACTATTACCATCCTCAAGTGCTGCAATAAATGTTTCAAGCTTGTCTCCTGAGCAGAGGCCAGAATGAAGGGAAAGAGTAAGCTAGGTGGCTACCTGGAGGAAAGGCACTCACAGAACAGGAAGAAGCTGCAGAGACCCAGGGGCAGGAAAGCAGTTGCCATGTCAAAGCAACATCAAGTGGGTGAAGGGGGAGAGAGTAAGGAGGAGACAGTGACTCATGTCAGAGAGGGGGAGGGAACCAGAGGGAGTAGTCTTACAGGTTGCAGTAAGAATCTGCTTTTCATCTCAGTGAGATGAAAACCCACTGGAGAGTGGTGAGCACAGAAGCCACATGATCTGAATTATGTTCTCAAAAGCTCACTCCACTGGGTGGAGACCAGACTGAACAGGGGCAAGAAGGAAAGAAAAGAGCTCAGGTATGGTTATTATTGCCACCCCCAGGCAAGAGATGAGAGTGGCTTGGATCAGGTAAGAGCAGAGTTGGAAGTAAAAAGTGATAAATTCTGGGCCTGCTTTGAAGAAAGAAAGAGCTAATTGACTTTCCTAACAGATCAAATGGCTACATGAGAAAAATTGAGGAGATAAGGGCAACTTCAAGGTTTCTGACCAAGGTGATTAGAGAATTTCATAGACAGAGCTGCCTGTTGCCTAAATGAAAATGGATTCACAAAAACCAACTGGGAGGTGTGGAGGGTGAAGTAGCTGGAGTGGTGGAAATCAGGAGATCACCTAGAGATATACCAAGAAGATGCCCCAATGGGGATGTCAGATAGATCATTTAATATACAAGTTCAGAAATCAGAGGAGCCAGGTGGGTTTCAGATATAAATGCTGATATTTAAATAGTTTTTAAAGCCAAGAGACTGGATACAGTTAGCTGGAAATAAGTTGTTGGTAGAAAGTAAAGAGTTCTAAGAATAAATTCTTGAGGCATTCCAATGTTTAGGGATCAGGGAGATGAAGGAAAAACCCTCAGAGGAGACTGAGAAGGAGCCATTGAAAACAGGAAGAGAACCAAGAAAGTGCTCGGTCTCTAAATCTAAATAAAGAATTTCAAGAAGGGAGTGTTCTGTAATCTCAAATGTCATCATTAGTTGCTGTGAAATTCACATGTTGAAACTCTAATCCCCCAATGTCATTGCATTAGAAGGTGGGGTCTTTGAGAGGCAATTAGCGTGGAGCACTCGCTGTGGGATTTGTGCCGTTATAAGAGATGCAAGACAGGCTGTTTCTCCCTCTACTCTCCATGTGAAGCTACAATGAGAAGTGAGCAGTCTGTAAACCAGAAAAGGGATCTCACCAGAAATTCACCATGCTGGCACCCTGACCTCAGACTTGGAGCCTCCAGAATGGTGAGAAACAAACAAATCCATGTTGTTTATAATCCACCTGGTCTCTTATACTTTGGTCCAAACAAAGGCACTGCTTCAAGTAGTTAAAAATACTAGCTGGAACAATAAGTGCATGTAAACACAAATATAAATAGGCAAATTTTCCTCTTAAGATACAGAGACAATCTGAATAATATTCCAATCTTGTGCAGAAGACATAAAAATCATGCAATGAAGTGACAGAAATGTTAAAAATCTGTGATTGGGCTCCCTGCTGGCCTCAGGTGATTCAACGAGCATCACATTCAAAAAAGGAAGGATGGATATGAGTATCATAGCAGATATGGGATGGGGAGAGATTATTCTTTTGTTTGGTGCAAAGGGGGAAAAGTAAACTAGATCAGGGACTTTAACTTAACATCAGAATGGAACATGTAACATTAATTATTTAATCAATGCAAATTAATAAAAAAACAACAATTTTCTTTGTCAGTCAGAAAGTCTAAATATGACTCAGTCTCAGTATGAACAACTTTTATATTTGTTAATGCCATAAAAAAAATGATGGGCACCACATGTTTATGTGCAGAAAGGGAAAGTTCTATTCCAATTGTCAATGGTCAGAGCAGACAGGTATATGGTGCCAAATTAAGGGGACCTCACACTAAGGAGAATGTCAACAGAGGAGTATCTGCAGAGAAACCTGAGCTACATTCTAACAGTAAAGAGAATATAGCACATGTATAAATGATTCTGGAAAGAATTGTGAGAAAAAGAAGAGCACACTTACATAAACTCAATAAGGCAGGAAGGAGTGAAGCCAGGAGAGCAGGAATGAGAAGAACTTCTCTAGGTACAGAGGACACAGCAGTAAACTGACACAGACCCTCAACACAGCAAAACAATTAGCATCCCGTGCATGTAGGAGAGAGGCTCTGCATTCAAGGAGCACTCCTTCTGTGGTCTAATAATAAAATGCAACTCTAAAGGGGAAAGACTTCCCTAACCAATTTATTTTAGCATAGAGAACACTGAAAACTAATGCTGAAAAAATTAAGCAGAGAAATCTCCGCTGAAATGAAAGTCTGGTCAGCTGGGGTCCTTTTGACAAGGTCAAAACAACTTCCTTCTTTCTGAGCACTCCATTGACTTGTACCAGTTTGAAATCAGTTCTCCCTTGTGCTTCTATTTACTTCTTGATTCTGTTGATAAATTTTCTTTCATGTGTAAGACCAAATCATATGGTCAGTTTGAAAGTTTATATGAAAATTTTAAAATGGGACCTAATTAAAATTAAAAGCTTTTGCACAACAGGGAAACTATAAGGAAGGTGGAAAGACAGCCTTCTGAATGGGAGAAAATAATAGCAAATGAAGCAACTGACAAAGAACTAATCTCAAAAATATACAAGAAGCTCCTGCAGCTCAATTCCAGAAAAATAAATGACCCAATCAACAAATGGGCCAAAGAACTAAACAGACATTTCTCCAAAGAAGACATACAGATGGCTAACAAACATATGAAAAGATGCGCAACATCACTCATTATCAGAGAAATACAAATCAAAACCACAGTGAAGTATCATTTCACACCAGTCAGAATGGCTGCTATCCAAAAGTCTACAAACAAATAAGTGCTGGAGAGGGTGTGGAGAGAGGGGGACGCTCTTACACTGTTGGTGGGAATGCAAACTAGTACAGCCACTTGGAGAACAGTGTGGAGATTCCTTTAAAAACTGGAAAGAGAACTGCTATATGACCCAGCAATCCCACTGCTGGGCATACACACCGAGGAAACCAGAAATGAAAGAGACATGGAAGCAACCTAGATGTCCATCAGCAGACGAAGGGATAAGAAAGCTGTGGTACCTATAGACAATGGAATATTACTCAGCAATTAAAAAGAATATATCTGAATAAGTTCTAATGAGGTGGATGAAACTGGAGCCTATTATACAGAGTGAAGTAAGTCAGAAAGAAAAACACCAACACATTATCAGTTCTGTTCAGTTCAGTTCAGTCACTCAGTCGTGTCCAACTTTTTGCGACCCCATGAATAGCAGCACACCAGGCCTCCCTGTCCATCACCAACTCTCGGAGTTCACTCAGACTCCCATCCATCGAGTCAGTGATGCCATCCAACCAACTCATCCTCTGTCGTCCCCTTCTCCTCCTGCCCCCAATCCCTCCCAGCATCAGGGTCTTTGCCAATAAGGCAACTCTTCACGTAAGGTGGTCAAAGTACTGGAGTTTCAGGTTTACCATCATTCCCTCCAAAGAAATCCCAGGGATGATCATCAGGATGGACTGGTTGGATCTCCTTGCAGTCCAAGGGACTCTCAAGAGTCTTCTCCAACACCACAGTTCAAAAGCATCAATTCTTCGGTGCTCAACTTTCTTCACAGTCCAACTCTTACATCCATACATGACCACTGGAAAAACCATAGCCTTGACTAGACAGACCTTTGTTGGCAAACTAATATTTCTGCTTTTGAATATGCTATCTAGGTTGGTTATAACTTTTCTTCCAAGGAGTAAGGGTCTTTTAATTTCATGGCTGCAGTCACCATCTGCAGTGATTCTGGAGCTCCCCAAAATAAAGTCTGACACTGTTTCCACTGTTTCCCCATCTATTTCCCATGAAGTGATGGGACCAGATGCCATGATCTTCGTTTTCTGAATGCTGAGAGGCTTTTTAATTCCTCTTCACTTTCTGCCATAAAGGTGGTGTCATCTGCACATCTGAGGTTACTGATACTTCTCCCGGCAATCTCGATTCCAGCTTGGGCTTCTTCTAGCCCAGCGTTTCTAATGATATACTCTGCATATAAGTTAAATAAGCCGGGTGACAATATACAGCCTTGACGTACTCCTTTTCTTATTTGGAACCAGTCTGTTGTTCCATGTCCAGTTCTAACTGTTGCTTCCTCACCTGCATATAGGTTTCTCCAGAGGCAGGTCAGGTGGTCTGATAGTCCCATCTGTTGAAGAATTTTCCACAGTTTCTTGTGATCCACACAGTCAAAGGCTTTGGTATAGTCAATAAAGCAGAAATAGATGTTTTTCTGGAACTCTCTTGCTTTTTTGATGATCCAGAGGATGTTGGAAATTTGATCTCTGGTTCCTCTGCTTTTTCTAAAACTAGCTTGAATAACTGGAAGTTCACAGTTCATGTGTTGCTGAAGCCTGGCTTGGAGAAGTTTGAGCATTACTTTACTGTCGTGTGAGATGTGTGCAATTGTGTGATAGTCTGAGCATTCTTTAGCATTGCCTTTCTTTTGGATTGGAATGAAAACTGACCTTTTCCAGTCCTATGGCCACTGCTGAGTTTTCCAAATTTGCTGGCACATTGAGTGCAGCACTTTCACAGTATCATCTTTCAGGATTTGAAACAGCTCAACTGGAAATCCATCACCTCCAGTAGCTTTGTTCTTAGTGATGTTTTCTAAAGCCCACTTGACTTCACATTCCAGAATGTCTGGCTCTAGCTGAGTGATCACACCATGGTGATTATCTTGGTCGTGAAGATCTTTTTTATACAGTTCTTCTGTGTATTCTTGCCACCTCTTCTTAATATCTTCTGCTTCTGTTAGGTCTATACCATTTCTGCCCTTTATTGAACCTATCTTTGCATGAAATGTTCCCTTGGTATCTCTAATTTTCTTGAAGAGATCTCTAGTCATTCCCATTCTGTTGTTTTCCTCTATTTACTAGCACATATACATGGAATTTAGAAAGATGATAATGATAACCCTTTATGCAAGACAGCAAAAGGGACACAGATGTATAGAACAGTCTTTTGGACTCTGTGGGAGAGGATGAGGGTGGGGTGATTTGGGAGAATGGCATTGAAACATGTATATTATCATATGTGAAACGAATCGCCAGTCCAGATCTGATGCATGATATAGAGTGCTCAGGGCTGGTGCACTGGGATGACCCAGAGGGCTGGGATGGAGAGGGAGGTGGCCGGGGGATTCAGGATGGGGAACATGTGTACACTCGTGGTGGATTCATGTCATTGTATGACAAAACCAATACAATATTTTAATTAGCCTCCAATTAAAATAAATAAATTTATATTTAAAAAATAAATTTTATATGATTCAAAATATCTAATCAAACATATGTACTCTCCTCTTTTCTCACCAAACTTCCCACTGGGATAAAATTTACAAGTATAAACAAGATGATACTAAATCCATAATGTGAAAATAATAAAAAGATGAAAGATATCAACAGTTCCCATAAGACAAAAAGTAGATGCAAGCATTCCGATGGGTGAGACAGAGAGGGAGAGAGCACTGCCCATAATGAACTATGAGAAGATTTTATTGGACATGCAAGGGAAGGAAATTTACTCCTTAGGAACCTACAGAGATTCTGGACTGAGAAAGGATAAGTGTGATGGAGGACAGGAGGGACAGGACATGGGGACGAATTGAAGGTCACTATGTGGAGTAGTTATGCTAGTCTCCCTGCTACTGGACCTGTATGTGAGAAGCATGGTAGGCTAGCCTGTATGTGGGCACCTGATGTTCACTAAAGTTGTAATGAAACACCTGGAATGCTATTTTTTCCTGAGTTCTTAACAGAGCTGAGTGAAGTGAAGTTGCTCGGTCATGTCCAACTCTTTGTGACCCCATGGACTGTAGCCTACCAGGCTCCTCTGTCCATGGGATTTTCCAGGAAATAGTGCTGGAATGGATTGCCATTTCCTTCTCCTGGGGATCTTCCTGATGCAGGGATTGAACCCAGGTCTCCTGTATTGTAGACAGAGGCTTTACCATCTGAGCTACCAGGGAAGTAAAAGAGCTAAGCCACCTTCAAAGTGATATTAGGTGGAAAGGAGAGGAAGAAACAAGTAACAAGTTAATAAGCAGTTCCCTGCTCATTCATCCTAAAAACAAGCCTGCCAAGTAACATGGTAAGTCCACATGGTCGGACTACTGGCCAAGAATCCCATTCAGGAAGAAACAAAGTTGTGGCAGAATGTCATGCTTTATGGTCTCGTATGGAAATGCATATTTGGAGAATGACCAAAGGATCCAAGAGAATAATATAATGGTTCCTTTGTCACTACTCTCAAAAAATCTGGAGTCTTAACTTTGAATAATAATTTTTATATTTTTTAAAATTTTCTCCCTTAAGTTCTTTACCATACATTATTTTAATTTTTCCAGTTTGGTAAGAAATAGAAAAGGCTTCCTGGTGGCTCAGATGGTAAAGAATCCACCTGCAATTGCAGAGACTTGGGCTCAATCCTTGCAATTTAGGAGACCTTGGGAAGATCCCCTGGAGAAGGGAATGGTTACTCACTCCAGTACTCTGACCTGGAGAATTCCATGGACAGAGGAGCCCGGCAGGCTACAGTTCATGGGGTCACAAAGAGTCAGACACAGCTGAGCAGCTAACACTTTGACTTTTTACTTTTCCCAATTAACAAGAAGATTCTGGCCTAGAGAATTTCATGGACTGTATAGTCCCTGAGGTCACAAAGAGTTGGACATGACTGTGTGACTCACTTTCACTTTCAAGAAATAGAGAAAGAAATTAACTTTTTAAATACAATACTGTTCAAGTCTACTATTTATTGAATGCACTCACATGACAAGAGGGTTCCATGCTGGTCGTAGACACTGCTGGTGCTCAACCTAGACCCCCTTTTCCAGGCCAGTGGACCCAGTTCCCAGCTGCTGCAAGTGTTGGCTATGCTTGCCTCATAGCTGCCCTCTTTCCCAGAAAACTGATCTACACCAATAAACATCACCATTCTCCAGTAGAGTATATCCACGTTCCAATGAGTGCTTTATCATAAGATCAGCTGTATGCCCCCCTGACTCAAGGTGGGAGGGATCAATTCTGTGGGGCATTTCATGCTCGAGTGACCCCATGAAGTCAGGCTGGATCAAGAGTTCAGCTCAGCCACATTCATTTTTACCCTCTTCCCCTCCCCACTTAACTTGCTTTTCTCAAAATAAGATGGGTGTCAGAAATCCCAATTTTGGCTTTGTTAAGGAAGTCAACCTAAGACAATATGCTACCTTAGTTAATCCTAAACCTATCCTGAAATATATATGAGTATAGCCTGAAATCAATCACTCATTAGGAACAAAATATAATCAGACCAGGACCACCAACCAGGTTCTTTCCCGTGGCACCAGAAGACAAAAAAAGTGGTCACTAATAAAACCTATTGGAAAAGGAATAAATAAATAACATTTTTTTAAAAAAGAAAAACTTTACAATAAAGAAGTTGAATCTGAAAAAAAAAAAAGACATACAAGTGGAAAGAAAATTCGAGTATTTTGAGCTCAATACATTTCATGCTCTTTCTCATTGTCTTTCAAGAACTTTTTCCATGATTTGGAAATATTTCTGAGTCATAAGTTTCCAGATTGAGAATTTGAAGCAAATTCCAGTTAGATTACATCCTTCTTTGCATGCTAAGTTGCTTCAGATGTGTCTGATTCTGTGCGACCCCATAGGCTGTAGCCTTTTATACTTTTACACCCTTTTAGTCAGTAACTATGTGAACAAAACTGAGTAAAAATCTTAATTAGTCATTTCCAGCTTTTCCTGCTCTTTGGACTAAATAAACAACATCATGTCTAACAGACCACTACTTCAGCTTTACGACAACTGTGACGTCTAATTTTTTTCCCTGGATCTATTTGTTGTTGTTCAGTCACTCAGTCATATCTGACTCTTGGCGACCCCGTGGACTGTAGCATGCCAGGCTTCCCTGTCCTTCACCATCTCCTGGATCTTGCACAAACTCATGTCTATTGAGTCGTGATGTCATCCAACCATCTCATCTTCTGTCATCCCTTTCTCTCCTGCCTTCAATCTTTCCTAACATCAGGGTCTTCCAGTGAGTCAACTCTTTGCATCAGTTGACCAAAGTGTTGAAGTGCCGCCAGTCAGCGTGAGGAATCCCACCCGTGACAAGGTCATGCAGCAGAGATCTGATGGGCAAGGCAAATCAGATCTCAGGGTTTTCCCCTGGTATTTCCTGAGCGTGTACCCCCAAAACAAAAACTTTTCCGGCCTTTGTACTCTGCTTTTCCACTCTTCTGACACACTCTGGAAAAAGTCAAATCAGGGCTTTCGTCTTCTGCATTTGAAAGGGATGTTTCAGTTAAACCCCCTCTGATAGCTCTCTAGCTTGCCTAATAGATTCCCTGGGACCTCCTACAGCTTGTGAATTGCTTACAGCCCCCCAACTGTGAGAGGCACAAAGCTTAAAAGCATCTTAAAGATACAGAGCCTTTTCTAGAGAGTTAAAAATCATATTGGTGATGGGTTTTCACTGTTGACTCAATGATTGCTGCCAGGCCTCCATATTCTTTATCTTTTAGGCACCTGGGAGGATGTTAATCAATGTAAATGGGATATGGGAAAAGATATATAGTAGTTTTGATGTTAGCAACACTAGACTTTTGAGTTAATTACTTTTCTTTTGTTATAAATCACTGTACTCCTTTTACTTGTTATAAATTGCTGTATCTTTGCTATGTAAGAATGTAAACTTTATTTAGTGCTTTCTGAGGGTGGCACCAGACTTTGGGAAGATCAACAGAAATAAGTCTTCTGGTTAACAAACCCTCATCAGAAAAGGGGCTGTGAAATGTTAATTGGCCCTCTGGCCGGAAGATGATGTAAATCACCCAAGACTTGTGTATATAACTAGGTATTCAGAGAGAAAAGCTTGGTTTTGATAAGAGTCTGGGCTGCTAATGCTACACAACTTTGTATTACCCATTGATTTCTACGTACAATCAAAAAGGTATAAAAGGCCTTTCTAGACAATAGGGGGCAGGCCAGACATTGGAAGGACTGGTTTCCCCCGTGTCTCCTCTTTACTCTAATTTCAGGCTGAATTCCCATCTAGGGCGTGGAGGCTCACCATGTCTACTTACTTGTCCTGGCTTCTAAGATCCATAAGAGAGAGAGCCCAAGGTGGGGCACTCTCTGATATTCAAATGGACACTGGTGGCCTAATGTAGATGGTGCAGATTTCTTGCCTAGAATTTTATTGGTTTTCCACATAAACCAAGTTATTCAGCATCTTTTCTCCACCTAATTTTCCTACTATACTATGATTTCTTAATCTAATCTTATATTAATAAATACGTTTTTTCCTCGCCTATCCATCTCCCCTTCAAATCACCCTGGATCCACTGGGGCTGGACCTTGGCATTGAAGTTTCAGCATCAGTCCTTCCAATGAATATTCAGGGTTAATTTCCTTTAGCATTGACTGGTTTCATCTCCTTTCAGTCCAAGGGACTCTCAAGAGTCTTCAACACTATGGTTCAAAAGCATCAATTGATTTCCATCAGATCACATTTTTCCTGGACTTTGGCATAAGTTATAGGACAATTCCACAGTGCCAGTGAGTCAGAAGAGGGCGGATATTCATATCCTTGTTGTTATTCCCAGCTCTCTCACCAACATTTTCTAATACATCCTCAATGCCATATAGTCTTTGATAACTGATCCATGTAGGTCTTTAATCACCATAACATTGGTTGCTCAGAGATCCTTCTCAGGAAATCTGTACCCCTGATCTGCCTCTTGAGAAATCTGTATGCAGGTCAGGAAGCAACAGTTAGAATTGGACATGGAACAACAGACTGGTTCCAAATAGGAAAAGGAGTACGTCAAGGCTGTATATTGTCACCTGGCTTATTTAACTTACATGCAGAGTACATTATGAGAAACGCTGGGCTAGAAGAAGCACAAGCTGGAATCGAGATTGCCAGGAGAAGTATCAGTAACCTCAGATATGCAGATGACACCACCCTTATGGCAGAAGGTGAAGAGGAACTAAAAAGCCTCTCAGCATTCAGAAAACGAAGATCATGGCATCTGGTCCCATCACTTCATGGGAAATAGATGGGGAAACAGTGGAAACAGTGTCAGACTTTATTTTTTGAGGCTCCAAAATGACTGCAGATGGTGACTGCAGCCATGAAATTAAAAGACGCTTACTCCTTGGAAGAAAAGTTATGACTAACCTAGATAGCATATTCAAAAGCAGAGACATTACTTTGCCGACTAAGGTCTGTCTAGTCAAGGCTATGGTTTTTCCAGTGGTCATGTATGGATGTGAGAGTTGGACTGTGAAAAAGGCTGAGCGATGCTTTTGAACTGTGGTGTTGGAGAAGACTCTTGAGAGTCCCTTGGACTGCAAGGAGATCCAACCAGTCCATCCTGATGATCATCCCTGGGATTTCTTTGGAGGGAATGATGCTAAACCTGAAACTTCAGTACTTTGGCCACCTTATGCGAAGAGTTGACTCATTGGAAAAGACTCTGGTGCTGGGAGGGATTGGGGGCAGGAGGAGAAGGTGACGACCGAGGATGAGATGGCTGGATGGCATCAGACTCGATGGACATGAGTCTGAGTGAACTCTGAGAGATGGTGATGAACAGAGAGGCCTGGCATGCTGTGATTCATGGGGTCACAAAGAGTCAGACAAGACTGAGCGACTGAACTGAACACCCTGCTGTGGGTGTGGGATATTCTATGGCTGGAGCTAATTCTCTCTACCATCCCCAGCCAAACTCAAGTACATAGGAATCAATGCACTCTCCCACGGGGCTCACACCTGCAACTTTGAGTTCTACTCACCCTTTACTCAAAAATGGTAACATAAACCTCTGATCTGAATTCCTGCAACTGTCTAGGCTTTTTGTTTCAACCAGTTTTCACCTTCTGATGGTAGTCCTTCCATCCACTCATCAAATGTATCCTTATCTAATCCACCAATGGGATTGCAGTTGAAGATGAAGATGGGTGAAGATGAGGTGGCAGATCTATAACTAAAATAACTCATGACTTATAACTTTTTCAAAATAGTTGATTAAGACTCCTTTCTGGGACTTCCCTGGAGGTCCAGTGGTTAACACTTGGCCTTCCAATGCAGGGGGACTTTCCAATTCTCTTTCCACTTGTGTGCCTTCCAATCCCTGATCTGGGGACTAAGATCCCACATGCTTCACAGCCAAAAAGCAAGAAACATAAAATAGAAACAATATTGTAACAAATTCAATAAAGGCTTTAAAAATGGTTCACATTTAAAAAAAATTTTTTAAAGACTTCTGCATTTATGTTTTTCCATTATTTCCTAAAGCAATGAATATCAAACACCTTGAATAACTACATGGGGAAAGAGCAAAATGTATCAGGAACTATGAGGGACTATCTCATTTATCATATTAAAATATTGTCATATGTAAAAGCATCATAATACCAATTCCAGTGAGTAAAGTTATGGTACAAAACTAGAGTACAATGAGAAGATTGAAAAATATTTCAGTCATTCAGACCAAACTGTGTCTTTAATTTCCCTTCAGAATCAACTGTTCCAAAATTATGAAAATACTTCCCTAATTAATCAAACCTTCCACACTGTTACTCTTAGTTCTCATTTACGTCTAGAGAGGTGACAGAATGTCTGTGCCCTGCAGCCTAAGTTCCCCAAAAGGCACTGCCGGGGCCCCAGCAGGTTTGGGCACAGGCGTCAGCTGCCTGGGGAGCACTGTGTTCTCACTGCACAGAGGTAGGTGGCTGAGTCGCTGGGCTCGGAGTCTCTGATACGCAGGGAGACATGCTTGTTGGCTTTATTGGACTGCGCTGTAAATTTTCCTTCCTCTTTGTCTTTGTCGGGATACACGTGCAGCAGAAACTCAGGGCCTTTCCCAGGGTACTGTCTGTACCATGCGAAGTTCTGAGAAGCACTGTCAGAATAAGTGCAGCCGAGAGAGGCGACGGCTCCCTCTGGGGCAGGCAGAGACGCAGGGCTCTGCTCCACTGTGTTTTGCTGGCTGCTCACTGCTGTGCAAAGAGACAGTGAACGCTCAGTCAGAGAAGGTAAGTTAGATAGTGGATGCCTCCTCTCCAGAATTCAAGTTACCTTTCCATGTGCCTCCCACCTCTACTATCCCTTATTTAAGGGAAATAGTGTTCATGTTTCTTCATGAGCC
>SJYE01004591.1:93428-113900 GCA_006408755.1 Eudorcas thomsonii | reverse complement strand
TACAGCTTGTGAATTGCTTACAGCCCCCCAACTGTGAGAGGCACAAAGCTTAAAAGCATCTTAAAGATACAGAGCCTTTTCTAGAGAGTTAAAAATCATATTGGTGATGGGTTTTCACTGTTGACTCAATGATTGCTGCCAAGCCTCCATATTCTTTATCTTTTAGGCACCTGGGAGGATGTTAATCAATGTAAATGGGATATGGGAAAAGATATATAGTAGTTTTGATGTTAGCAACACTAGACTTTTGAGTTAATTACTTTTCTTTTGTTATAAATCACTGTACTCCTTTTACTTGTTATAAATTGCTGTATCTTTGCTATGTAAGAATGTAAACTTTATTTAGTGCTTTCTGAGGGTGGCACCAGACTTTGGGAAGATCAACAGAAATAAGTCTTCTGGTTAACAAACCCTCATCAGAAAAAAGGCTGTGAAATGTTAATTGGCCCTCTGGCCGGAAGATGATGTAAATCACCCAAGACTTGTGTATACAACTAGGTATTCAGAGAGAAAAGCTTGGTTTTGATAAGAGTCTGGGCTGCTAATGCTACACAACTTTGTATTACCCATTGATTTCTACGTACAATCAAAAAGGTATAAAAGGCCTTTCTAGACAATAGGGGCCAGGCCAGACATTGGAAGGACTGGTTTCCCCCGTGTCTCCTCTTTACTCTAATTTCAGGCTGAATTCCCATCTAGGGCGGGGAGGCTCACCATGTCTACTTACTTGTCCTGGCTTCTAAGATCCATAAGAGAGAGAGCCCAAGGTGGGGCACTCTCCGATATTCAAATGGACACTGGTGGCCTAATGTAGATGGTGCAGATTTCTTGCCTAGAATTTTATTGGTTTTCCACATAAACCAAGTTATTCAGCATCTTTTCTCCACCTAATTTTCCTACTATACTATGATTTCTTAATCTAATCTTATATTAATAAATACGTTTTTTCCTCGCCTATCCATCTCCCCTTCAAATCACCCTGGATCCACTGCGGCTGGACCTTGGCATTGAAGTTTCAGCATCAGTCCTTCCAATGAATATTCAGGGTTAATTTCCTTTAGCATTGACTGGTTTCATCTCCTTTCAGTCCAAGGGACTCTCAAGAGTCTTCAACACTATGGTTCAAAAGCATCAATTGATTTCCATCAGATCACATTTTTCCTGGACTTTGGCATAAGTTATAGGACAATTCCACAGTGCCAGTGAGTCAGAAGAGGGCGGATATTCATATCCTTGTTGTTATTCCCAGCTCTCTCACCAACATTTTCTAATACATCCTCAATGCCATATGGTCTTTGATAACTGATCCATGTAGGTCTTTAATCACCATAACATTGGTTGCTCAGAGATCCTTCTCAGGAAATATGTACCCCTGATCTGCCTCTTGAGAAATCTGTATGCAGGTCAGGAAGCAACAGTTAGAATTGGACATGGAACAACAGACTGTTTCCAAATAGGAAAAGGAGTACGTCAAGGCTGTATATTGTCACCTGGCTTATTTAACTTATATGCAGAGTACATTATGAGAAACGCTGGGCTAGAAGAAGCACAAGCTGGAATCGAGATTGCCGGGAGAAGTATCAGTAATCTCAGATATGCAGATGACACCACCCTTATGGCAGAAGGTGAAGAGGAACTAAAAAGCCTCTCAGCATTCAGAAAACGAAGATCATGGCATCTGGTCCCATCACTTCATGGGAAATAGATGGGGAAACAGTGGAAACAGTGTCAGACTTTATTTTTTGAGGCTCCAAAATCACTGCAGATGGTGACTGCAGCCATGAAATTAAAAGACGCTTACTCCTTGGAAGAAAAGTTATGACTAACCTAGATAGCATATTCAAAAGCAGAGACATTACTTTGCCGACTAAGGTCAGTCTAGTCAAGGCTATGGTTTTTCCAGTGGTCATGTATGGATGTGAGAGTTGGACTGTGAAAAAGGCTGAGCGATGCTTTTGAACTGTGGTGTTGGAGAAGACTCTTGAGAGTCCCTTGGACTGCAAGGAGATCCAACCAGTCCATCCTGATGATCAGCTCTGGGATTTCTTTGGAGGGAATGAGGCTAAACCTGAAACTTTAGTACTTTGGCCACCTTATGCGAAGAGTTGACTCATTGGAAAAGACTCTGGTGCTGGTGCTGGGAGGGATTGGGGGCAGGAGGAGAAGGCGACGACCGAGGATGAGATGGGTGGATGGCATCAGACTTGATGGACATGAGTCTGAGTGAACTCTGAGAGATGGTGATGAACAGAGAGGCCTGGCGTGCTGAGATTCATGGGGTCACAAAGAGTCAGACAAGACTGAGCGACTGAACTGAACACCCTGCTGTGGGTGTGGGATATTCTATGGCTGGAGCTAATTCTCTCTACCATCCCCAGCCAAACTCAAGTACATAGGAATCAATGCACTCTCCCACGGGGCTCACACCTGCAACTTTGAGTTCTACTCACCCTTTACTCAAAAATGGTAACATAAACCTCTGATCTGAATTCCTGCAACTGTCTAGGCTTTTTGTTTCAACCAGTTTTCACCTTCTGATGGTAGTCCTTCCATCCACCCATCAAATGTATCCTTATCTAATCCACCAATGGGATTGCAGTTGAAGATGAAGATGGGTGAAGATGAGGTGGCAGATCTATAACTAAAATAACTCATGACTTACAACTTTTTCAAAATAGTTGATTAAGACTCCTTTCTGGGACTTCCTTGGAGGTCCAGTGGTTAACACTTGGCCTTCCAATGCAGGGGGACTTTCCAATTCTCTTTCCACTTGTGTGCCTTCCAATCCCTGATCTGGGGACTAAGATCCCACATGCTTCACAGCCAAAAAGCAAGAAACATAAAATAGAAACAATATTGTAACAAATTCAATAAAGGCTTTAAAAATGGTTCACATTTAAAAAAAATTTTTAAAAAGACTTCTGCATTTATGTTTTTCCATTATTTCCTAAAGCAATGAATATCAAACACCTTGAATAACTACATGGGGAAAGAGCAAAATGTATCAGGAACTATGAGGGACTATCTCAGTTATCATATTAAAATATTGTCATATGTAAAAGCATCATAATACCAATTCCAGTGAGTAAAGTTATGGTACAAAACTAGAGTACAATGAGAAGACTGAAAAATATTTCAGTCATTCAGACCAAACTGTGTCTTTAACTTCCCTTCAGAATCAACTGTTCCAAAATTATGAAAATACTTCCCTAATTAATCAAACCTTCCACACTGTTACTCTTAGTTCTCATTTATGTCTAGAGAGGTGACAGAATGTCTGTGCCCTGCAGCCTAAGCTCCCCAAAAGGCACTGCCGGGGCCCCAGCAGGTTTGGGCACAGGCGTCAGCTGCCTGGGGAGCACTGTGTGCTCACTGCACAGAGGTAGGTGGCTGAGTCGCTGGGCTCGGAGTCTCTGATACGCAGGGAGACACGCTTGTTGGCTTTATTGGACTGCGCTGTAAATTTTCCTTCCTCTTTGTCTTTGTCGGGATACACGTGCAGCAGAAACTCAGGGCCTTTCCCAGGGTACTGTCTGTACCATGCGAAGTACTGAGAAGCACTGTCAGAATAAGTGCAGCCGAGAGAGGCGACGGCTCCCTCTGGGGCAGGCAGAGACGCAGGGCTCTGCTCCACTGTGTTCTGCTGGCTGCTCACCGCTGTGCAAAGAGACAGTGAACGCTCAGTCAGAGAAGGTAAGTTAGATAGTGGATGCCTCCTCTCCAAATTCAAGTTACCTTTCCATGGGCCTCCCACCTCTACTATCCCTTATTTAAGGGAAATAGTGTTCATGTTTCTTCATGAGCCTAGAAGGGACAATGACTCCAAATAGTGTATTTTATGGTCCCATAGAAATGCCCCAAACTTACAGATTAAGTGAAGCCACAGGATCACTAATATAACTTTTGAGGATTTCATCATTCTTGCCTCCTCTGGTTCACTGTGGATTCAAATTTTAAGCCCTAAAAAACAAAAAAAAAGAGTGGAGCTCAGACATTTCAACTCTTCTGCTTTAGAAATCATAAAAAGAGCCTGTTCTATCAAAGACAAAAGAGACTTTTTTCATTACCCGTGCAACACACCACCAAGCTCCTCCTCTCTCCTCCCACTTTCCGCCTCACTCCCCCCCCCCCACCTTTCTCACAGACACACATACACAGGAAGGAATACATGAGCAGGGTCCCTGAGAAGACACTGCCATCTTGTGGACTCAAGACCCTGATCAAATAAATATTTGAAACATAGATCCTTACTATGGGAACTGATGAAAATAAAAATTTGCCACTTTAATTAAATTAAAAATTTGAGAAGCACATGGTCCAAGTCAATGTGTGTGGGGATAGAGTGATGTCTACATGTGTGTTTACATCAAATGACAACACTTGTCTCATTAGAAGCAGTTTTATCAAATGGCCACTCTCTCACACTGAAAAACCAGTCCTAAGGTATTCTAGTGATAAAGTCTGGGGAGGCTCTCATGATTCAGGGGGTCTCTGTAGCTCTTCTCCATATCAGGCCAACACTTCTATCTTAATTCCCTACTTCCATTTTTAAAGAAATCTAATCTAACTCAAAAGAATCCTCTTAAGACACAATGACCTAAAATCTAACTGAACAAATATGTTGCCAGCTCACAACTTGGGCAGATTTTTAACAAAGTCAAGGACTTAATTCTAAATTCCATTTTGTACAGCTGGCATATCTGTGTGGAAACATAGCTTACTTGGGCTGATGGTGGTAGTGGATGGACCAGCCTTCAGTACCTAGAGTGTAAATAAAACCCAAAGGACATGTTCGTGGGTCTAATCCCTCTTCTTGTACACAGCCCTGGCACCTCAGGATTCTGGGTCTGGTATCAGTCTCTCTAACAAGCTTCTCTTGTGCCTCAGTGGTAAAGTATCTGCCTGCCAGTGCAAAATACATGGGTTCAATCCCTGGGTCGAGAAGATTCCCTGGGAGAAGGAAATGGTAAGCTACTCCAGTATTCTTGCCTGGAAAAATCCCATGGACAGAGGAGCCTGGTAAGGCTATAGTCCATGGGGTTTCAGAAAAGTCAGACATGACTTAGCACCTAGACAAGAACAGCAACAATCACTCTCTGCCTTTCTACTGTGCCCTAGCCACAAACCGGGTTTATCAGAGGGCTACCTATGCAAGAAACATAATTGAGTCTAATGGAAAAGGAAGTGCAGACAAGTACTGTTCCTTCTCATTCCACCTCCTGCCTCATGCCCTTGTAGAAGCTAGTGGCTAGAGACCAGCAATGCAGCAGGTCCCTTTCTGCTCAAGAACTAGGCAAACAATATCCATCAAAGATGGACTGGTCAGGTCCTCCCTATTCCCACCGACGACTATGTAGGAAGTAGGATGAGGGAGAAGATGCTGACAGTGGGATCCTTTTCTTTAAGAGAACATTGCTTTTGACAAAACTCACACAGCTATTTCTCACTCTCCTCCTCTTGTGAGAATCCTATTATACTTATGTCAGAAAATTTGACAGTGTCCCACAGGTCCTTTAGCCTCAGTTCATTTCTTTTCATTCTTTTTTCTTTCTGTTCTCTAACTGGACAAGTTCAATTAACCTACCTTCAGGTTCTTTCTCCTGCCTATTCAAGTCCACTGTTGAATTTTCTTAGAAAATGTTCTCTGTGTGACAATTTCTCTGCCCTGAAAGAGTGCTGAGTTATGTGACATGCAGACAAGCCCTTTGCATTAGTCCTTGAGGAGCCATGAGACAGGTTAAAGCAGTGAAGCTCTGCTCTTTCATGACAAAGAGCTCTTTCCCCTCCACCACCAGGAACCCACACTGGGGATGCAGGCAGCTATCTAAAACCTGTCATGGATCCAGTGATGGAAAGACGGAACAAGGGTGAATGAAAACACCACAGGGCTTTCCTGCCAGGCGTCCGTTTGCTTTTACTTCTGTGTTTGCTCAGTTGCTGCACAGCTTTCCATGGTGTTTGCCTCTATGAGTAGATTAATGTGCTAAAGTTTCCTGTCTTTCTAAGCTGTCCTCTTCCTGGACCTTTGGCTGCAGAAAGAAGACTTTTCATGGCCTTTTTTGTCTGCATCTGTTGGCATTTCCAGATTCCTGGCTTCTCCAGGACTCACTTGGGTTACATGAGGCAAAAGAAAGCTCAGGGAACTCGCTGCTCTATCTTTCCTGAGGCTCCAAGTTCCTAAGCTAGTCTGGCTTCTTCTCTCCAAATTCTTACGTTTTTCTTTTCCATGTAGTCCAGGGTTTCTAACTGTCCTTAACAGATTGAGTAGAAAAAATAAATAAATAAACCGACTACAGCTTGTCAGAAGTGGAAAGAAAGCATGATGCTTCCTTCTTTCCCTGAAGAGTGAACCTCTGACCAGCTTGGCTAGTCCACCTCCTTTGCAGTAGGCCAGTCAAAATGGTATTAAAATTATTTAATTCTTGTTCAGCCACCTAGATTCTTCTGCTGAATAAATACAGTCCTAGATTGTGGGATAACTATGGTTTACTTGAGTACACTACTCTAAGAATTCCCTTAAATGGCCCAGGAGGCCCAAAGGGGTGAATATAAATGATCTCTGTAAATGGCATGAAAATGCCCTTATTCCTCTTGCTCCTTATCATTCTATTCAAAAGTTTTGAGTGTGATTAGGAAATGACTAGTAAAAGTGGCAAAGGTATAGCTACTAGAACGATCACGCCAATTTTGTGGTAGTGGAAAAGAGCAACAACCCTGGTACTAGGAAAGGGGAAACCTTAGACCCTGGAGAGTTTGTGCTTGTTGGAAGGGAAGATTGTTCATGCTCTTTTTGTATGCTAGACCCAGCAGCCTAAGCAGAACAACCATATGGTCTGTGAAAATAGAAAAACTGAAATGAATGTGGCTCGTTCTGGACTGTTCTTCTGCACCTGACGTCATGAACAAAAGCTGCTCAACATGGATTCCCAACCCCCTATGTGGACAAACCTGTAAATCATCACAACTTTGCTTCAGTATGGTGGGTTCAAATGCATATGCTTTTGATGTCTGCCCATCTTGAATTATGCCTCATGAATGACACTGCTCATATAACTTAATAAGTGATTTTATGGTGATTCTAATCAAGTTTAACAATAAATTTAAAACTGGACCAATCTCTCTCCCTTGGAGTTATATGTTTGTGTTTGGGAAGAAAGAACATCTCTCCATTGGGAAGGATGGTTGATCTTTGGTCCCTTCTTAGAAATTAAACCAAAGGCCAGTGTGTCCAATTCCCTTGCATGGTTCATAATGAATATTATACTACATCCAAGCTGTTTATATCCTGAAACTTATTCACAGTTGACTGAATTTGCGATCCTAGGAGACATGACTGAGCTTAATCATGCAGACTGGTCTCATCCTGCTGTATAAATTTCTGCTCACAGTTGCTGTTTATTTGCTAAGCTGTGTTCAGCTCTTTTATGACCCCATGGACTGTAGCTTGCCAGGCTTCTCTGACCATGAGATTTTCCAGGTGAGAATACTGGGATAGGTCACCATTTTCTGCTCCAGGGTATCTTCCCAACCCAGGGATTGAACCAGTGTTTCCTGTATCTTCTGGATTGCAGGCAGATTCTTTACCACTGAGCCACAAGGGAAACCCTGCTAGTAGTGGATTTAATTAAATGTTGTTGGAGAAAAGTCAAATAGATTTAATCTCAGTCTTTGTCATTCAGAGAAATCAGAACAGAGGATGGAGTGGTAAACTCTCAAGAAAAATTTCTAGAAACGAATACAATTTAGAATCATGAAGTGAATGTTGTTGAAAGGCTGTTCGCTTTGAGTCTCTTATGCTTCTACATGATGTTCTGGGTTTACCAACAACGTAAGGTCATTACCAATCAACCTAAGCCATTTCTCAGAGTTGTGCTTGCAGCATGTAACCTTGATAGATGGGGTAATGTCTTCTCTGAGACAAAAAATGAGCTTGCTTACTGCTTGGTGAAAATAGCTATGAATTCCGCAAGCTCACTATTCATCAGCTGTGACACAATCCCATCGCATGCACAGCATCCATTCAACCCCTTAAGTCACAATGAGAGACATGGAGAAAGGCAACTGAAGCAAATGTGCTAGGGTCCATGCTGCTTGCTGTGTCCTGAGTGATAGCATCCTCCATCTCTGACACAGGACTTGTGGGTTTACTGATAGCACCAAAGACACAGCAGCGATTAGCCTGTAAGAGAGTAAGATCAAGACCTGACAACACCCTCTCTGCCATCTTTAGAGATACTATAATAAATTCTTGAATTACTTTTGAGAAAAATGTTTCCTTAAGCTGGTCTAAAATGGATCTTTTCTGAAGGATATTCTTTATAGCCTCACATGGGACTTAACTATTATTTCTAATGAAATGAGGAAATATCTGACATACTGTAATGAAATAAAGACTCCTGGGAAATTAGTGTTACACCCTCAAATGACTATTAATTCTGTGAGGAACCTAATACCAGTACACAATCAAAAGTAGAATAAATATGAACCAGCCCTCTGACCATAATTATGATCTCTAATCAAAGCTTTAAAAAAAAAACTTATCTCCTATAAAATGTTTCTACCAAAGCTAATTATTTGAATATGTTTCCTGAGACTTTTTCTTTTAGTGATTTGAAATCAAATTTTGACGTGTGTTCATAATTATTTGACTTGAAATTCCTTTTATATTTTCCGAAGTCTTTTGGACATGTCTTTTTTTTTTTCTTCTCTTTTACATATTTCACTGCAGGGTTTCTAGCTTTCAAGTTGACCCAGTTCATTGAGATTACACCTGATAAAGTGAAGTCAGTTGAGTGAAGACAGACTGAGACCCTGGGTGGATCTAATCATTTGCCAGAGCTTACTGAGCAAAGGAAGGCTGGAGCCTGAGTCTTCAAGTAAGAGCCAGAGATAACTGAACTAGACCACATAAGAAGCAATGAGAACATGCATTTAGTTAAGAGTTTTAGGGTGGAAATGACAAGAAGGAAGAGGAAAGCAAAGAGGGACAAGGCCCACGCAACATTTATTTAGTAGATAGTTACCAACTGACCACTATGGGCCAGTCACTGTTCTAAACACTAAGAGTAGAGCCACGAGCAGAACACAACAATACTGACTTCACAGGACTTATCATCTAACTGGAGTTACTAGCAATGAACATATTGACATGTCAATCAAAAATATGCCTGCTCATTATGGCTATTACCTTTGGGAAATGACCAGGGTGTTTGATACAGAGTTAATTAAAAGTTTATGGATGGCTACATTAGTCAGGAAGTTCAGCAAAAATCAGAAGCTTTTCTCTACAGTAGTGATATTTGGAGAAGAAAATAGAAAGCCACTCTAGTATTCTTGCTTGGAAAATCCCATGGACAGAGAAGCCTGGTAAACTACAGTCCCTGGGGTCACAAAAGAGTTGGACATAATTTAGTGACCAAACATAAACAAGTGATATTTGAGCTGAGACCTGAAAGATAAAAATAAGTCAGCCTCAGCAAGATCTGGGAGAGGAAAATTGCAGACAAATGAAAGAATAAGATCCAACATGGGACAAGACATGACACGATTAGAAAACTGAAAGATCAGCATTGTGACTGCACAGAGAGTCAGTGAAGAGAGTTATGAACTAAGATTGAAGGGTCAGGTGGGATTCACATTGTGCAGAATCTTGTATACTATATCCAAGACTTTGTATTTTATTCTAGAGGCAATAGAAACCCATTGAAGCATTTAGGCAGATAGCAACAACTTAAAAAAAAAAAAACACCCACTGTTGCTACCAGTCATATTAGTGCTTCTTAAATTTCAAAGTGGTAGAATCACCTGGGGATTTGTTAAAATGAAGATTCAAATTCAGTAGGTTAGAAGTCAATCCTGGGATTCTGCACAAATTCTAATATTGCTGGTCTATATTTTGAGTAGCAAAACTCTGGGTAATAGAAAAGAGACAAGTTAGAAGGTAACCTGGATCAGAACAGTGCTTTCCAAATTTTGTTTAATACATCTTATTTTATGAAAAGATAAGTTCAATCAGCCACTCAGTTGTGTCCAACTCTTTGCAACCCCATGGACTGCAGCACACCAGGTTTCCCTGTCAATTACCAACTTCCAAAACTTGCTCAAATTCATGTCTATAGAATCAGTGATGCCATCCAATCATCACATTCTCTGTCATCATCCCCTTCTCCTCCTGCCTTCAATTTTTTCAGCATCAGAATCTTTTCCAATGAGTCAGTTCTTCACATCAGGTGGGCAAAGTATTGGAGCTTCAATTTCATCATCAACCTTCCAGTGAATATTCAGGACTGATTTCCTTCAGGATGGACTGGTTTGATCCCCTTGCTGTCCAAGGGACTTCAAGAGTCTTCTCCAACACCACAGTTCAAAAGCATCAATTCTTTGGCGCTCAGCTTTCTTTATAGTTCAACTCTCACATCCATACATGACTACTGGAAGAACCATAGTTTTGACTAGATGGACCTTTGTCAGTAAAGTAATGTCTCTGCTTTTAAATATGCTGTCTAGGTTTGTGATAGCTTTTCTTCCAAAGAACAAGCATCATTTAATTTCATGGCTGCAGTCACCATCTGCAGTGATTTTGGAGCCCAAGAAGATAAAATCTATCACTGTTCCCACTGTTTCCCCATCTATTTTCCATCTGCCATGAAGACCAGATGCCATGATCTTAGTTTTTTGAATGTTGGGTTTTAAGCCAGATTTTTTGCTTTTATGAAAAGATATTAGTTCTGATTCTCTGTGAGGTATTCTGATGTTTTCTAATCTTATTTTTTATTACAAAATGTGTAATTACAGAAACCTTACTGATTAAAATAAAAGAAAATTAAAGCTGAAATTTTTATTTTAATAAAATGAAAACTAATTTAAAGTAGTAATATCCTGACTTTGTATAGTATTGGGAAGTCAGCAGCTTCATGGATTGCTTTTGAAGCTATAGCTTGATGAAAATTTTCTTCATGGAAACCAAACATTTAGTGTCCTGTTTTTTCCCTTATCCAAGCAATTTCACTTCCATTAAAACTACAACTTAAATGATGCTCATAGAAATACTGTCTATAATACAGTATAACTGGAAAAATACCAAATAGTGATTAGTTTTTAAAATACATCTAAATAATGGATATTAGCCAATCATTTAAAATTATGCCTTTAATATACATTTTCTGACATGGAAATATCAACAGTGTTAAGAAAAACAAATGTGTTAATAAATTTCAGGTATATTATACTCCTTTCTTGTAAAAAAATATAGTTGTATAATACATACACCAAAAATTCTGAAAACTGGTGGTAGTCATAACTTTTATGTCATGAAATCATCGGAGTGTTCTCTTTTTAAAAGTGTTTATATCTTCTAATTTATTTAAAATTAGTATATATAATTAAGTAATAAAATTTTAGCTTAATTTAAATTTAAAATACCAGACTCCTTCCTTCAAACTCTGGATCCATTTTTTATGTTTAGTGGAAGAACTAATTGACAAAAGGTCAGAGTGTCTAAGTTCTGTTCCCAGCTTCCATTTTGCTATAAGTCATGCTTTAAGTGGCCATTCAAATCCTTTAAATCCTAATTCTTTCACCTATTAAATGAAGGGCATGGCCTGAATCAGTATTTCCTAAAGTATGATTGATGCAAGAGGTCATGGTAGGCAGTACATAAAAGAAAATTGTAATTGCTACAGATAAGATATTATTTTAATTTGTAATAGAAAAAATATAACCTGCTCATGAAATATATGGTTTCATATATAGCATCCATTAAAATAAGGATAATTTTTTGCACATTTTTAAAGTCTATTTAATATAAAAAGTGAAGTGAAGTCGCTCAGTCGTGTCCGACTCTTTGAGACCCCATGGACTGTAGCCTACCAGGCTTCTTGGTCCATCGGATTTTCCAGGCAAGGATACTGAAGTGGGTTGCCATTTCCTTCTCCAATTTAATATAAAAGTAAATTTAATATTAAATTAGTAAATAATTGTATAAATGGCACAGAGATATAAAAAAATATCATGAAGACTATGAACCAATGAGTATGACGCTACTGGGGAGGGCACAGCATGGTGAAAATTTGCTTTCTGAACTGGAGCCTGAGCACAAAGCGGCCTGCCCTCTCACCTGAAGGGTAGATGGTGAAAAGAAATCTCGGCAAACAGGCCCAGGAGGAGTTCACTTTGCACTGAGGAATGAAGTTTCAATAGTAACAAAAGGAAATCTAATTCAACATAAATTCAGATTCATCACATAAGGGAGGGATAGATTATCCTTGATTTCTGTTTGGAGACAGAGATTTTAAGAAAACTCCCTCTGAGGATGAAGGAAACACCTTCATTCCCACCCCAAGGCTAGACCCCTGTCAGAGGCCCAGCTGACAGCTGTGGGACAGGCTGGAGGTGCCTGGAGACCACTGTGATGCAAAGCACAAAAGTAGGTAGCTGAGTCTCCACGGTGGAGGCTGATACACGCAAAACACTATAAAACTTCTCTTTTCCCAGGAGTTCTTTAAAATTGTTGTCTGCCTGCTCTTTCTGGCTTGATTGAATTAAAGACAAAGATACAAGTCCTTTCCCAGGCTCCTGCTAGAACCAAACGAAGTTGTAAAATGTTTTCTTTAGATAAGTACAGTTAAGATCAGCATGTGCTCTCTCATGGATGCTCAGGAATGAAGGACTCTGGTCCAGTGTATATTGGCTGCTCACCCCTGTTTGAACAGAGAACCACAGACAAAGGAGATATATTAATGGCCGATTATTTTTTGAAAGAATATATTTCCTTTTCAGAGTCCCCTCCAGGTGACCCCAGTAACACTAGCCACCCTTCTATAACTTTCAGATTTATAGAGATTACTAGGGTCTGCTCTTTTTATTCATAGCTTCAAAACCAGCCAACTCACAGCACAGCTGCCAATAAACAACCAGGAATGATACTCCCAAAGACTTCTCCATTTTTTCCGTTCACCAGACTCATGAGAACTCAGGTTGGAATCGCGAGCTCTCAGACACTACCAGGTCAGGCAACTTGTTTATCTGAGTGCATATTCATGAATTTGCTGTCACAAGAAGCTGAGAGACTTCTCAGCAAATCGGAAATCAGATCCATGCCCCTGTGCACACACTCACTCAGCATCTTCTGATCTCTGAAGAGGTAACATGGAGAGAGGATCACATCAAGATCAAGTGCAGAGTAGTTGCAGAGTAGTTGGGGTACTATTTATCTCCTAGATTTTTCTCTTCTCTTTCTACTTATATAAAATTCTTGAGCATCTACCATGTAGAAGTTATAAAATTTGAATAATTAAAATCAACCCTCTCCAGGAAAAACCTCATAAGATTCTTTTCTCTCCGATCAGTGCAAAACCTTCTCAATGAGCTGATACATATGAATTTAGTTATTGATACTGTAGCTCAGGATAATTATCTTATATCCAGACCCTGCTTCATAAGTCTTATATGGATTCTTCTTCCAACTGACATTAAAGTTTACAAGAAAAGTGTCATTTTCTGTGCATAATGCCTTTGCTTTTATACTCAGCAGACATTCTACTAGTTGCTGGATCCCACACAGAGCTGACTTCTCCCTTTTAATCAAAATCATCATCTACTTCAGGGTAGTAATGCAATATGATGGTCTTACCCTTGGGAATAACCAGGTGAGCAGTTAACTTTCTGTGTTGAATGAGGATAACTCTATGTTAGCAGATACTTAGACTCAAGTTCAGATTCAGCCATGTCTGAAAGAGAAGAACTAGCTCACTTTGAAATTACATACAACATTTTAAAAAATGCTCCTTGACAGCCTCCAGGTGCAGGTTCGTGTACAGAGTGCGAGTGCCCGGGGAGCACAGTGCACCCACCACACAGATGTAGAAGGCTGGGTCGCTGAGCTGGGCAGCTGTGAGGTGCAGGGAGCTGTGCTTGGCAGTTGCATCCATAGTCACTGTGTACCGTCCATGTGACTTTTTGTTGTCACTGTGAGTCATGGTTATCAGGGAAACAAGACCACTCCCAGTGTCCCGTGTGTACCACCTTAGGTTGTTAAAAGGGCTCACTGTATAATTGCATTGAAATGTGCAGTTCTCTCCCTCCAGGACCACCAGGGATGGAGGACTCTGTTCCACTTGGCTTTTGCCACTCACGCCTGTTCAAAAAGTAAAGAGAGATCTGAGAGATAGCTCACCCATTCTTATTGCTTTCTAATTTGCATCTCTTACTCCTCTCCAGAAAGAATCCCAGCTGATCCATAACATGGCCCCAAATTCTTCTCTCCTTCTACCCCAAAGCAATACATGCAATACACCTTTTTGAAAACCTTTAAAAATATTCCCTGTACTTACTGTGTCAACCTGGCTAAAACTCTTCATTAACTTACTATAAAAATGAAGCCACAAAACCACCAGGAAGGATCTCACATGCATCTCCATTCTTCTGCACTGGGCTGTCCCCCAAAACTGACTTGTCTATTCAATACCTTTTAGTTTTTTACATTAACAAAGGATTCTCAAGGATTATGCTTAGCCAATCAGAGACTACAACTCTATTGAGCCAAAGACCAGATTTTGCTGCTTCAAACTCTATCATACCCACAGGCAAAGCCAGTGCAAATACTGCCATCTTGGGGTCAGAGCTATGGCTGCTCAGAACCTTGGGTTAGGCTTCTTGCTAGGTTTCCTTCTCACTATTTTGAACATAATACTGAATATAAGCCCCTATAAGTCTCTGCAAACAGAGTAGGTTAGTACATAAAACATATGTTTAAAAACTCCGGTATGAATTCTGACTTATTGGATAGGAGAGTTAAGCCTGAGTTTTCTTATCTGAAAATATATATGGTAACACTTTCCTGACATTTTTGAAAGATTTAAAAGACATGATGTGGACTATCAGCCCAATGGCAAAGGAGGAAGCCCTATCTCTCCTTTCTCCATAGACATGGACTTAACAATGATATTAGCAACAATATACCTTGAAGGACAATGCCGAACCCAGCTAAACGTAAACGCACTCGCGGAAGAACAAGCCGAGAGCAGTCGCATTTACAGGGGAGAGAAGAGCAACTTCACTTCACCCCCATCAGTCCCGCAGCCAGATGGGCTCAGCTCAGTACCAAGGAGATAGCCCGTGCCCATCGTGCCCCCATGGGGGAGGGCAGATGGTGGAGCTTGCACCCGACCTCCAGTCCTCTCAGGGCGCCCTCTGTGGGTGGTTTTCTATCTTACCTCATGCCCAGTATGACAGGCAAAGAATAACCCCTCGGGACAGCGAGAAACAAAGGAAAATGCAGGACGTCTCCTTTGCTGCCAGTCCTGCTTTGTGAGCCTGGAAGAGCAGAACTGAGGTCCTTCCTCCACAGGGGAAAAGAGAGCTAATGGGGGGAGGAGAAGGAGCCGGCCTAACTCCTAGCATTTCAGAGTAGGAATGGTCTCTGTCTCCCCCTGTTCGGGGCGGAGCGGAGCCTGGTCCCTTGGGATAGTAAGGAGCAAGGAAAGGGAGGGTGTCTTCCACAGCTAGCACTGCCCCGCAAGACTGGGATCAGCGCAGAACTGGTTTAACCCCACACAGAGTGAAGGGGGCCTTAGGCCAGATAATTCAAAGCACCCTCCATGGAGCCCGTTTCTCCTTGCTTCGGGTCATACTTAGCACTGAGTGACTGCCAGGGCTTGGTCACGGGAACAGGTAGCAGCAAAGGGAAAAAGCATGGTGTGATATTACAGCTAGTGCTGATCTGCAAGGTGGAGAAAGCGTAGAACTGAGGTGTTTCCTCCAAATGAAAAGACAGGAAACCAACAGGTCCTTGTCCACATTTCCTCAGGAGTACACTCCCAAAGGGACTGGTCTCTATCTTGCCTCATGTTTAGCACTGCTGACTGAGGAAGGTCTCTTCTAGTCAAGACGAGACCATAAATACTGGGAGAGGTATCTGCTGCTTCAAAAGCTCACACAACAAAGCAAATCTATAAGATGCATGAAGAATTGAGAAAACATGATACAATCAAAGGCAGGAAATAAATTTCCAGTAAGCAACTGAAACAAATGGAAATCTGTGAATTACCTTAAAAAGTGTTAAGTGTAAAAGCTTGTGAAAATTTTCTTATTGCTTCTATTTTCTCAGTGAAAGAGGAGGCCAATGAACACTTGAGAGTGTGGCTATCTGAGGATTTATTCCAAATTTGAAATATAATATCCAAAGATTTTGAAAGCAAAAGAATGGCAAAAGATATATCACATAAACACTTCCCTTAAAAAAGCTAACATATCATCCCCTTGGGTAACAAACTAGGCCTTCACAATAGGATTATTAGAGATGAAGACACATGCACATTAATTAATCCTATTGGTTCTGTTTCTCTGGGGAACCCTAAACAGAGAACTTTTAAAATTCATAAAGAAATTTCATAAGCAAAAAACCATAGTCTCAAATTTGTATGTACCTAAATAATATATATTGTGAGTTTTACATACTTTTGTGAACATTTGTTATATTTCACAATAAAATTATTTTTAATCATTGATGGCTCAAAGAAATGGTTAATTAGAAATGCTTACTTCAGAGAAGGATGAAAACAGAATCAGTCCAGGAAAATCAAGAGCAAAAAAGCTGAGAGAAGACAAGAGAGGAGAGAGGCAAAGGGAGCAGGAGAGGAGGAAGAGAGAGAAGAAAAGAGCCTTAGACCACAGAGCTGTCCATGCCTGTTCTGCTTAAATTAGGGACGAGAGGTTTGAAATACAGTAATCAATTTTCAACAACACCCTCAACAGAAGCAAGGATAGTTACTAAAGGAGATTTTTAAAAACTTCATCAAAAATTAATGTGGCAACAGAAAAAAATTCAAAAATGTCCTACAAAGAAATGACAGATTTCAAAACACTGAGGCAGCTGCAGATTTCAAGGCATTTCAAGTAGATGTGATTCCTCCAAACTCCAAATTCTAGTCTTCATTATTTAAATCTTCTTCAAGAAGACAGATGACACAAATTTGTTCTTGTTCTCCAGTGCTGATTGTCCACCTCCCATCCTTGTGTGAACTAATTGTGAACATGTTTTCAGCGACATTGCCTGGGTCCCCAAATGACAAAGCTGGGAACACAGGCAGATAGTTTCCATTGCCTGAGATGATACTTCATACACATCTTGTGATGTGATGGGGTGGATTCATCTCTCCCTCCTTCTCCAATGGCAGCTCTCCCAGCCACGTTGTTTTCTCTATATTTCAAGCACAGGCTTGAAGTTGACTGGACATGTATTCCTTATGTATCCAGTAAGCAACTAACTGGCAAAAAGCACTGCTAATATTGAAATATAAATATTGACCAGAAAAGAATGCCTAGGTTGAAAATCTTAATAAGGAAAAATGAAAGACACAGGAAAAAAAGACAAATATAACATTTAAAAATCAGAAGAAAAACGAACCATTCAAGATGTTGAGCCTGGATAGCTGCCTCAAAAAAAAAAAAAAAAAAAAAACTTGAGAAAGACAGATAGCCTTAACCTCAGTCTCAACTCACACACACACATGCAAATTTAAAGACAAAACTAATCTGAGAAAAATTAAAGAAAATATGAGATAGAATTTTATAATTTAAGGTGCTACAGATTATGAAGAATGAAATATATAACTCAGAATCCATAAAAGAAAATTTTCATAAATTTACTACATACTATTTTAAAAATTCTGCATAGCAAACATGAACAAAGTCAAAAAGATTGTATTAAACTTTTTAAAGACATATATATGACAGTTTTATGACAACTTTCTTAACAGAGAATGCTCTTTCAAATCTATATTTAAATGACTCTAACACAGGTATTGTTTTAGTTGCTAAGTCACATCTGACTCTCATGCACCCCATGGACTACAGCCCACCAGGATCCTCTCTCCTGGGAATTTCCCAGGCAAGAATATTGGCGTGGGTTGCCATTTCCTTCTGCAGGGGCTCTTCTGGACTCAGAGACTGAACCCTCATTTCCTTCCCACTGAACCATCTGGGAAGCCCCATAACACAGTAGGGAATGGTAAGATATGTGAAGAGAAAATTTACACAAAAACATATGAATGACTTTTAAATGAAATGAAGTTCCGTCTCATTCATAAACTTTAATATTAAAATGTAAAGCTTAACTGATAAGCAAAAGCCCAAAGCCTCAGTAATACACAAAGTTTAATGAAAAATTGGTGGTAAAACTTATCTAGAGCTCAATTCGTCATTGGCTAGCTTCCAGTTTTCTGCTGGGTTCGGGAACTGATCACTGCTTGTGATGCAGGCACTGGTAGAGGACATAGCTAGTCTCTGCTTATTTATTTTTTGTCCTCCTCCTATTTTCACCCTTCACTCCCTGAATGACCTCGGAACACACAAACACACACACATGTCATCCATCCTAATTATTCAAATGTAACTGATGTTTCTGGTCTCTAAATTTTTCCACAAGGGTGTAGCAGCATCCCAGTGCTTCTTGTTTCTTTTTCAATGGCCCCAAGTATCACTATTTACATGACTTTACCCTGAAATTCAAAATTCTCCAAGCCAGGCTTCAGCAATACATGAACTATGAACTTCCAGATGTTCAAACTGGTTTTAGAAAAGGCAGAGGAACCAGAGATCAAATTGCCAACATCCGCTGGATCATGGAAAAAGCAAGAGAGTTCCATAAAAACATCTATTTCTGCTTTATTGACTATGCCAAATCCTTTGACTGTGTGGATCACAATAAACTGTGGAAAATTCTGAAAGAGATGGGAATACCAGCACACCTGACCTGCCTCTTGAAAAACCTATATGCAGGTCAGGAAGCAACAGTTAGAACTGGACATGGAACACCAGACTGGTTCCAAATAGGAAAAGTAGTATGTCAAGGCTGTATATTGTCACCCTGCTTATTGAACTTATATGCAGAGTACATCATGAGAAACGCTGGGCTGGAAGAAGCACAAGCTAGAATCAAGATTGCCGGGAGAAATATCAGTAACCTCAGATATGCAGATGACACCATCTTTATGGCAGAAAGTGAAGAGGAGCTAAAAAGCCTCTTGATGAAAGTAAAAGAGGAGAGTGAAAAAGTTGCCTTAAAGCTCAACATTCAGAAAATGAAGATCATGGCATCTGGTCCCATCACTTTATGGGAAATAGATGGGGAAACAGTGTCAGACTTCATTTTTGGGGCTCCAAAACCACTGCAGATGGTGATTGCTGCCATGAAATTAAAAGATGCTTACTCCTTGGAAGAAAAGTTATGACCAACCTAGATAGCATATTCAAAAGCAGAGACATTATTTTGCCAACAAAGGTCCATCTAGTCAAGGCTATGGTTTTTCCAGTGGTCATGTATGGATGTGAGAGTTGGACTGTGAAGAAAGCTGAGCACCAAAGAATTTAATGCTTTTGAACTGTGGTGTTGTAGAAGACTCTTGAGAGTCCCTTGGACTGCAAGGAGGTCCAACCAGTCCATCCTAAAGGAGATCAACCCTAGGATTTCTTTGGAGGGAATGATGCCAAAGCTGAAACTGCAGTAGTCTGGCCACCTCATGCGAAGAGTTGACTCATTGGAAAAGACTCTGATGCTGGGAGGGATTGGAGGCAGGAGGAGAAAGGGATGACAGAGGATGAGATGGCTGGATGGGATCACAGGCTCGATGGACGGGAGTCTGAGTGAACTCTGGGAGTTGGTGATGGATAGGGAGGCCTGGTGTGCTGCAGTTCATGGTGTCGCAGAATCAGACACAACTGAGCCACTGAACTGACTGACTGACTGATCCTGAAATTACTTTAATCCTGGACAAGAAACTATTTTGTCATACTCTTTTGCTAAACTCACTAATGAGAGTTGTGTATGGGGAATATTCACCTCTTGTTCTCATGCCCTAGTCGTTTGTGCCGGGAGCCAGCGTGAGGAACTCCACCCATGGCAAAGGTCATGAGGAAAGAGGCTTTGGCATACAAAGGCAAGATCGACCCTCAGGAAACCCTCTGTTCCCAAGCATTTACCTCCAAAACCAGAGTTTGCCCACTTTACTGTTTTATGCTCTCACCTACACCTCTGACTTTATGGGGGACTCTCCCCCATCACCTCTCTTGGAGAAGGAGTTAACCTACAGCTCCAGTTAATAAAAATTCCTGGGTGTGACAGGAGTGTTTCAACTAATGAACTCCTCTGAAGGTTTTCTAGCCTCCCTGTCCAGGTTCATCTGGCCACATGTGATTGTTTACAGCCTCCCAGCCATGAGAGGCACAAGATGTTTTAGACTTACTAAAGGCAGATTCTTTCAGGAAGTTAGAAATTATTAGTATAGTGGGTTGATAGGGAATTATATTGGTGAAAGGTTTTTCACTTATTGGCCAATGTTTGCTGCTAAATCCCCTGCCCTTATACATGTTAATGAATATATAACTAGCATATAGGATAAATAAGTATTAACCTTTAAGATTAATCATGTTAAACCTTAGGCTAAGTAAATTCCTTTCTTAATTGTAACCCACTAC
>SJYE01004591.1:0-90977 GCA_006408755.1 Eudorcas thomsonii | reverse complement strand
AATTCTTCTCTCCTTCTACCCCAAAGCAATACATGCAATACACCTTTTTGAAAACCTTTAAAAATATTCCCTGGACTTACTGTGCCAACCTGGCTAAAACTCTTCATTAACTTACAACAAAAATGAAGCCACAAAACCACCAGGGAGGATCTCACATGCATCTCCATTCTTCTGCACTGGGCTGTCCCCCAAAACTGACTTGTCTATTCAATACCTTTTAGTTTTTTACATTAACAAAGGATTCTCAAGCATTATGCCTAGCCAATCAGAGACTACAACCCTATTGAGCCAAAGACCAGATTTTGCTGCTTCAAACTCAATCATACCCACAAGCAAAGCCAATGCAAATACTGCCATCTTGGGGTCAGAGCTATGGTTGCTCAGAACCTTGGGTTAGGCTTCTTGCTAGGTTTCCTTCTCACTATTTTGAACATAATACTGAATATCAGCCCCTATGAAAGTGAAAGTGAAGTCACTCAGTCGTGTCCGACTCTTTGTGACCCTGTGGACTGTAGCTTACCAGGCTCCTTCCTCCATGGGATTCTCCAGGCAAGAGTACTGGAATGGGTTGCCATTTCCTTCTCCAAGGGATCTTCCCGACCCAGGGATCGAATCCAGGTCTCCAGCATTTCAGGCACACGCTTTAACCTCTGAGCCACAGGGAAGCCCCATGAGCCCCTATAAGTCTCTGTAAACAGAGTAGGTTAGTACATAAAACATATGTTTAAAAACCCCGATATGAATTCTGACTTATTGGATAGGAGAGTTAAGCCTCAGTTTTCTTATCTGAAAATATATATGGTAACACTTTCTTGACATTTTTGAAAGATTTAAAGACATGATGTGGACTATCAGCATAATGTCAAAGGAGGAAGCCCTATCTCTCCTTTCTCCATGGACATGGACTTAACAATGATATTGGCAACAATATACCTTGAAGGACAATGCCGAACCCAGCTAAACGTAAACGCACTCGCGGAAGAACAAGCCGAGAGCAGTCGCATTTACAGGGGAGAGAAGAGCAACTTCACTTCACCCCCATCAGTCCCGCAGCCAGATGGGCTCAGCTCAGTACCAAGGAGATAGCCGTGCCCATCGTGCCCCCCATGGGGGAGGGCAGATGGTGGAGCTTGCACCCGACCTTCAGTCCTCTCAGGGCGCCCTCTGTGGGTGGTTTTCTATCTTACCTCATGCCCAGTATAACACGCAGAGAGCAAACCCTCGGGACAGTGAGAAACAAAGGAAGAAGCAGGACGTTTCCTTTGCCGCCAGTCCTGCTCTGTGAGCCTGGAAGAGCAGAACTGAGGTTCTCCCTCCACAGGGGAAAAGAGAGCTAATGGGGGGAGGAGAAGGAGCTGGCCTAACTCCTAGCATTTCAGGGTAGGGATGGTCTCTGTCTCCCCCTGTTCAGGCCGGAGCGGAGCCTGGTCCCTTGGGATAGTAAGGAGCAAGGAAAGGGAGGGTGTCTTCCACAGCTAGCACTGCCCCGCAAGACTGGGATCAGCGCAGAACTGGTTTAACCCCACACAGAGTGAAGGGGGCCTTAGGCCAGATAATTCAAAGCACCCTCCATGGAGCCCGTTTCTCCTTGCTTCGGGTCATACTTAGCACTGAGTGACTGCCACGGCTTGGTCACGGGAACAGCTAGCAGCAAAGGGAAAAAGCATGGTGTGATATTACAGCTAGTGCTGATCTGTAAGGTGGAGAAAGCGTAGAACTGAGGTGTTTCCTCCAAATGAAAAGACAGGAAACCAACAGGTCCTTGTCCACATTTCCTCAGGAGTACACTCCCAAAGGGTCTGGTCTCTGTCTTGCCTCATGTTTAGCACTGCTGACTGAGGAAGGTCTCTTCTAGTCAAGACGAGACCATAAATACTGGGAGAGGTATCTGCTGCTTCAAAAGCTCACACACAAAGCAAATCTATAAGATGCATGATGAATTGAAAAAACATGATACAGTCAAAGGCAGGAAATCAATTTCCAGTAACCAACTGAAACAAATGAAAATCTGTGAATTACCTTAAAAAGTGTTAAGTGTAGAAGCTTGTGAAATTTTTCTTATTTCTTCTATTTTCTCAGTGAAAGAGGAGGCCAATGAACACTTGAGAGTGTGGCTATCTGAGGATTTATTCCAAATTTGAAATATAATATCCAAAGATTTTGAAAAGCAGAAGAATGGCAAAAGATATATCACATAAACACTTCCCTTAAAAAAAGCTAACAAACTAGGCCTTCAGAACAGGATTATTAGAGATGAAGACACATGCACATTAATTAATCCTATTGGTTCTGTTTCTCTGGGGAACCCTAAACAGAGAACTTTTAAAATTCATAAAGAAATTTCATAAGTAAAAAACCATAGTCTCAAATTTGTATGTACCTAAATAATATATATTGTGAGATTTACATACTTTGGTGAACATTGTTATATTTCACAGTAAAATTATTTTTAAACATTGATGGCTCAAGAAATGGTTAATTAGAAATGCTTACTTCAGAGAAGGATGAAAACAGAATCAGTCCAGGAAAATCAAGAGCAGAAAAGCTGAGAGAAGACAAGAGAGGAGAGAGGCAAAGGGAGCAGGAGAGGAGGAAGAGAGAGAAGAAAAGAGCCTTAGACCACAGAGCTGTCCATACCTGTTCTGCTTAAATTAGGGACAAGAAGTTTGAAATACAGTAATCCACTTTCAACAACACCCTCAACAGAAGCAAGGATAGTTACTAAAGTAGATTTTTTAAAACTTCATCAAAAATTAATACGGCAACAGAAAAAAATTCAAAAATGTCCTACAAAGCAATGACAGATTTCAAAACACTGAGGCAGCTGCAGATTTCAAGGCATTTCAAGTAGATGTGATTCCTCCAAACTCCAAATTCCAGTCCTCATTATTTAAATCTTCTTCAGGAAGACAGATGACACAAAATTGTTCTTGTTCTCCAGTGCTGATTGTCCACCTCCCATCCTTGTGTGGACTAACTGTGAACATGTTTTCAGCGACATTGCCTGGGTCCCCAACTGACAAAGCTGGGAACACAGGCAGATCGTTTCCATTGCCTGAGATGATACTTCATACACATCTTGTGATGTGGTGGGGTGGATTCATCTCTCCCTCCTTCTCCAATGACAGCTCTCCCAGCCACGTTGTTTTCTCTATATTTCTAGCACAGGCTTGAAGTTGACTGGACATGTATTCCTTATGTATCCAGTAAGCAACTAACTGGCAAAAAGCACTGCTAATATTGAAATATAAATATTGACCAGAAAAGAATGCCTAGGTTGAAAATCTTAATAAGGAAAAATGAAAGACACAGGAAAAAAAGACAAATATAACATTTAAATCAGAAGAAAAACGAACCATTTAAGATGTTGAGCCTGGATAGCTGCCTCAAAAAAAAAAAAAAAAAAACCTGAGAAAAACAGATAGCCTTAACCTCAATCTCAACTCACGCAAACACACACGCACACACAAATTTAAAGACAAAACTAATCTGAGAGAAATTAAGGAAAATATGAGATAAAATTTTATAATTTAAGGTGCTACAGATTGTGAAGAATGAAATATATAACTCAGAATACATAAAAGAAAATTTTCATAAATTTACTACATACTATTTTAAAATTTCTGCATAGCAAACATGAACAAAGTCAAAAAGATTGTATTAAACTTTTTAAAGATATATATATGATAGTTTTATGACAACTTTCTTAACAGAGAATGCTCTTTCAAATCTATATTTAAATGACTCTAACACAGGTATTTTTTATTTGCTAAGTCACATCCGAATCTCATGCACCCCGTGGACTACAGCCCACCAGGATCCTCTGTCCTGGGGATTTCTCAGGCAAGAATATTTGCGTGGGTTGCCATTTCCTTCTGCAGGGGCTCTTCTGGACTCAGAGATTGAACCCTCATTTCCTTCCCACTGAACCATCTGGTAAGCCCCATAACACAGTAGGGAATGGTAAGATACGTGAAGAGAAAATTTATGCAAAAATATATGAATGACTTTTAAATGAAATGAAGTTCCGTCTCATTCATAAACTTTAATATTAAAATGTAAAGCTTAACTGATAAGCAAAAGCCCAAAACCTCAGTAATACACAAAGTTTAAGGAAAAATTGGTGGTAAAACTTATCTAGAAGAAAATTTAGTTGAATCATAAAGACTATGGGTATGTTACTTTCTTAAATAATATTTTATTTCCCTAAAGTGAATACTTATTATATTTTAAATTTTTAATTATTTTGGCTTTCTTACTTACATGCACCATTGCTCACTTCGTCATTGGCTAGCTTCCAGCTTTCTGCTGGTTCGGGAAGTGGTCGCTGCTTGGTATACAGCCACCGGCAGAGGACATGGCTAGTCTCTGCTTATGTATTTTTTGTCCTCCTCCTATTTTCAGCCTTCACTCCCTGAATGAGCTCGGAGCACACAAACACACACACACATGTCATCCATCCTAATTATTCAAATGCAACTGATGTTTCTGGTCTCTAAATTTTTCCACAAGGGTACAGCAGCATTCCAGTGCTTCTTGTTTCTTTTTTGAATGGCCCCAGTATCACTATTTATAAGACTTTACCCTGAAATTAAAAATTCTCCAAGCCAGGCTTCAGCAATACATGAACTGTGAACTTCCAGATGTTCAAGCTGGTTTTAGAAAAGGCAGACGAACCAGAGATCAAATTGCCAAGATCAGCTGGATCATCAAAAAAGCAAGAGAGTTCCATAAAAACATCTATTTCTGCTTTATTGACTATGCCAAAGCCTTTGAGTGTGTGGATCACAATAAACTGTGGACAGTTCTGAAAGAAATGGGAATACCAGAACACCTGACCTGCCTCTTGAGAAACCTATATGCAGGTCAGGAAGCAACAGTTAGAACTGGACATGGAAAAACAGACTGGTTCCAAATAGGAAAAGGAGTATGTCACGGCTGTATATTGTCACCTTGCTTATTGAACTTGTATGCAGAGTACGTCATGAGAAACGCTGGGCTGGAAGAAGCACAAGCTAGAATCAAGATTGCTGGGAGAAATATCAATGACCTCAGATATGCAGATGACACCACCCTTATGGAAGAAAGTGAAGAGGAACTAAAAAGCCTCTTGATGAAAGTAAAAGAGGAGAGTGAAAAAGTTGCCCTAAAGCTCAACATTCAGAAAACAAAGATCATGGCATCGGGTCCCATCACTTCATGGGAAATAGATGGGGAAAGAGTGGAAACAGTGGAAACAGTGTCCGACTTTATTTTGGGGGCTCCAAAACGACTGCAGATGGTGATTACAGCCATGAAATTAAAAGACACTTACTCCTTGGAAGAGAAGTTAACGATCATCCTAGACAGCATACTCAAAAGCAGAGATATTATTTTGCCAACAAAGGTCCGTCTAGTCAAGGCTATGGTTTTTCCAGTGGTCATGTATGGATGTGAGAGTTGGACTGTGAAGAAAGCTGAGCACCAAAGAATTTAACGCTTTTGAACTGTGGTGTTGGAGAAGACTCTTGAGAGTCCCTTGGACTGCAAGGAGGTCCAACCAGTCCATCTTAAAGGAGATCAGTCCTGGGATTTCTTTGGAGGGAATGAAGCCAAAGCTGAAACTGCAGTAGTTTGGCCAACTCATGCAAAGTTGACTCATTGGAAAAAACTCTGATGCTAGGAGGGATTGGAGGTAGGAGGAGAAAGGGATGACCAAGGATGAGTTGGCTGGATAGCATCACGGACTCAATGGACGTGAGTCTGAGTAAACTCCAGGTGTTGGTGATGGACAGGGAGGTCTGGCGTGCTGCGGTTCATGGAGTCACAAAGAGTCGGACACAGCTGAGCTACTGAACTGACTGACTGACTGAATGATCCGGAAATTACTTTAATCCTGGACAAGAAACTATTGGTGTCATACTCTTTTGCTAAACTCACTAATGAGAGTTGTGTATGAAGAATATTCACTTCTTGTTCTCATGCTCTAGTCGTTTGTGCCGGGATCCAGCATGAGGAACTCTGCCCATGGCAAAGGTCATGAGGAAAGAGGCTTCAGCATACAAAGGAGGGATTGAGCCTCAGGAAACCCCCTGTTCCCAAGCATTTACCTCCAAAACCAGAGTTTGCCCACTTTACTGTTTTATGCTCTCATCTACACCTCTGACTTTATTGGGAGCTCTCCCCCATCACCTCTCTCAGAGAAAGAGTTAACCTAGAGTTCCAGTTAATAAAAATTCCTGGGCGTGACAAGAGTGTTTCAACTAATGAACTCCTCTGAAGGTTATCTAGCCTGCCTGTACAGGTTCGTCTGGCCACATGTGATTGTTTACAGCCTCCCAGCCATGAGAGGCACAAGATGTTTTAGACTTACTAAAGGCAGATTCTTTCAGGAAGTTAGAAATTATTAGTATAGTGGGTTGATAGGGAATTATATTGGTGAAAGGTTTTTCACTTATTGGGCCAATGTTTGCTGCTAAATCCCCTGCCCTTATACATGTTAATGAATATATAACTAGCATATAGGATAAATAAGTATTAACCTTTAAGATTAATCATGTTAAACCTTAGGCTAAGTAAATTCCTTTCTTAATTGTAACCCCCTACACCCTCACCCTATAAGAATGCAACTTTATCTCGTACCTTCAGAGGGTGGTGCCTGGTTTAAGAAAAATCACCCCTGGAAAATAAGTTTCTGGTTGACTGACCATAATCAGAAAAGAAAGGATCATAAAATGTCAGCAGGCCTCATGGCCAGAAGATGATGTAAACCCCCTAAGACCTTTTTGTATACATTTATATGAAGTACCTGATTTTGATAAAGGTCAGAACTGCTGACTCCCATGTCACTTTAAAATTTCCATTTGTCTCTATGTGTAACAAAAGGTATATAAGCAAACCTGAAAATAAAGAAAACAAATCAGTTTCTGGGAAGACTGATTCCCCCGTGTCGTTCTTTCTTGTTCTCCATTTTTCTGGCTGAATTCCCAACTGGAGCATGAGTGGTTGCCAAGCCTGCTAATTTTGCCCTGGCTTTTAAGTTCCACGTGAGAGGGAACCCAAGGCGGGGCACCCTCTGATATTCAAGTGGGCGCCAGTGGCCTATGTAGGTGGTGCAAGCTTCTTGCCTCGAAGCTTTATTGGTATCCCATGTAAACCAAGTTGTTAAAGCCTCTTTTTCTCCACTAATTTTCCTACTACACTATTTCTTTCTAATCTCCCTCTATACCTTTAATTAAACATTTAATTCCTAGGGCACTGACTCTGTCCCTGCTTCGAATTACCCTGGATCCACCGGGGCTGGACCCTGGCATATTTGTATGAGTTTTGTAACAACCAGCGACTGACAGACAAAACTCCATAGACTCAGCCACAGAGTGGATCAGACAGTCAGACACTAAGCATCTAGGCCCCCGTTGCTGCTCTGAGTGTGCTCGGCTCCCCCTGCAGTTCCCTCCCCTGTGTCACGCAGAGCACAGTAGTACACAACTGGGTGACGCTTGGACTGAGGCTTTCTTCAAGTGGAAGGATTTTGATTTTCTGTGGTATGTGGCTTCAAACTCCTTGCTGATTCCCTTCTCCTTGTCCTTCGTGGCTTTCAGGAGGAGCTGTGGACATTCTCTTGAACACTGAACATACAAAAAGAGTGGGGTGCCCGGTGGCTAAGTAAGTGCAACTGATGGTCACAGCAGCTTTTTCTGGAAGAGTCACTTGGCCTCTTAACTGGGTCACTGAGTCTCCATGGGTTTGTCCTAGGGAAAAATAAAAGAGTTCTGTGTGACCTTAGGCATAATGCTCTGGGATAAAATTATGATTAAAGGTTTTGTTGACATAACAGAAGAAAGAATCCAAATCTTTAGAGGTATTTTGCTTACCCAGCAGGAAGAGTATTACAGTTACTAAGCCTGAAGAAGAGCTCATCTGTTGAGTATCTCCTGAATAACTTTCTTGACTCTTAACATGAAGAAATGTTGAAGTCACAGTGAAATTTAGTTTCACACAGAAAATGTGTCTGTGTTAGAAATCTGCACCCTCTGGTATTACGGGACAGAAAAGTGATGCATGTGTCCTGATCTCGTCTGCAAATCAGGAAAATGTTATCCTTGACTTTATCCATGAGGCACAAGTCAGTCTTCAGGTGGGGCTTGGAAATCTGATCAACAGCTGTCAACACCTCTCACGTCTGTTTTGTGTTTAAGATACTACCTGACATGGAAGTTCTTTAACAAAGCATCCCAGGTATTTCTGTAGCTAAGAACGTATCCGTTTTCTCAATCACTTTAATGTAGTGCTTTATAGTCTTATGCATCCACAGGGGCCAACCTATGATCCACTGACTGTCAGAAAAGGGTTTTGTGGCTGATTACAGAGGAAGTAATAAGAAGTCAAGTCAGTATTGAATGAATCTCTATTCCTCAGCATTGTACCCCAATTTATAGAATAGTGACTTACATTTATTTCATGCTCACTAAGTATTTGCTATACCAAACAAAAATAATGAATAAAGGGTCTTTGATTGAGGAATCACTACTACTTGACATTTGTAAGAAATGCTAGCTTTCTAATAAAATATTTTCAAGGGGAAAAATTCACACTATCCTATCAATAGTCAAATAACCTTGAATTTCAAAACCATTAAAATATGAAAACAAAAGAACTATCATAACTGAACTTATCAAATCCTTATAGGATGATCTGACATCAATATCTTATTCTATTTCCCTGATTTCAAGATAAGAAGGCTAATCTATCTGAATCAGCCAAGACTAACCCCATACTCAATGAAAATCTAGCTTCAGGATTGAGTCTCTTAGCACCCATCTGCCACATTTTGTTGTCAAACTTCAACCAAATAATTTTCTTCCACCAGGCTGGGAACCCTAAAATTGTGGATTTCTGTCAATAGCCTGGAGCACAAGTTAGGAGTCTCTTCTTTCCCAGCTTTTCAAATTATTAAAGACATAGCTGATATTCATACAACAGTTGATAAGAGAATCAATGAGTGACTGATTTAAAATAACAGATTCAGGAATCTCAACTATGACTTCATGAATTATACTTTTCAGGATTGAGACCAAAAATGTGTAATTTTTCCTTGACCCCACTGCACAGCTTATAGGATCTTAGTTCCCTGCCCAGGGATGGAACCATTGCCCTCGGCTCTGAAAGAACAAACTCCTAACCACTGGACCACCAGGGAATCCCCAGAAGTTCATAACTTTTAAAACTCCCAGATGGTGCTGTTGCAGCCAGTTCGATACTGGTTTGTAAGATTTCTTTTGTAATCAGTGTCCTAGAGCAAGATGGTCAGCAATGATCAGGGAGAAATACAATTTTTTAAACTGGTCTTTTATTATGAAGTAGCAGCAGCAAAAACAAGCACTTCTTTAGCTTACTTTTTATGAATATTCATGTTTGAAAAAATAAAATAAAAATCCTCAAGGCTATCAGAACGAAGTTCTGGCGAGGAAGACACCTTCTGTAATACCCTGTAACCGTGCATCCCTAGACACACGTGCGTGGGTGCTCAGTGGCTTCAGTCGTGTCCAATTCTCTGCAGTCCTGTGGACTGCATCCTGCCAGGCTCCTCTGTCCAAGGGATTTTCCAAGCAAGGATGCTGGAATGGGTTGTCATGCCCTCTTCCAAGGGACCTTCCTGACCCAGCAATTGAACCCACAACTCCTGCATCTCCTGCATTGCAGGAAGATTCTTTACTGCTAAGCCACAGGGGAAGCCCCACACTAGACACAAAGATGGAAGCTTAGCTCAGCCTGATTCCTGGAGTTCACTCTCCACAGGTTTGTATCAAGCAGTCTCATCAGTCCAAAGTTAACATACAAATAGTTTCCCTGATCCAGATTTAAGTAATAAATCAGGCTCAGATTATCTTTTGGATTCACATATTCCTTCCTTTCTCTTTTATTTTCCAACTCCGTTGTCAAAAATGGCCTCAAAACTATGCTAGGAAGGAATTCTGGAAAAAGTTGACGCATTAAACAGAAAGCATAAAATAAGTTTGGGTGATGCTGGGTTGCAAATAAATGTATAACACATGGACACAGAAAGTTGCTATCCACACCTCTAAAAAAAACATAAGACAATGAGAACGTATGTATGAGAACATCGAGTATGATGTTTGATATAGTTTTTGTAGAGGTTTTTTATTAAGTTGAGGAAATTCCTTAGGTCCTAATTTGCTAGAAGTTTTTAAACAGGAATGGATGCTGAATTTTCTTAGATGCTTTTTCTGCATCTATTGAGGTTATTCTCATTTATTAATCAATGCTACTTGTCAGCCCCTGTGACTACACCATTGATAACTTGCCACAATAAGATGTCAAAAAGTACATCACTCTCCCATTTTATATAATAAAACAAAGCTCACAAGTGTCAAGAAAGTTCATGGCAGAGCTAATAATTTTGGATAGAAATCTCTCTGATAACAAAACCTGATTCCCTGTTTTCAGGGGCTTCCTGGTGGCTTAGTAGTAAAAAAAATCACCTGCAATGAAGAAGCTGCAGGTTGGATCCCTGAGTTGGGAAGATCCCCCAGAGGAGGAAATGGCAACCTACTGCAGTATTTTTGCCAGGATAATCCCATGGACAGAGGAGCCTGGCAGGCTATAAATTCATGATTCCGCTTATACAGGATGTCTAAAGTAGTCAGACTCAGAGAGAGTAGAATAGTAGTGGTCACAAAAAGCTGGACATGACTGAAGCAACAAAGCACACACACACACAATACAGTCTGTTAACTACTTTCTTCTTTATTTCTGCACATAGAACTAATAAAAAGTGACTAAATAATCACAGACTTGACCCTTTCACCAAAAGAGGACAGCAACACATTAGAAAGAATATCCAAGCTGCGGTTCAGGAACTGACCACCAGGTAATGCCTTAGCCATTCCTTTCAGATCCATTGTTAGGCACCTGAGGAGCAATGCACTATAGCAGAGATGACAGATTTTTCTGGGTTTAGGTGAACCACCAGAGTCCCAAAACTTCACTCACAGCTCCTGATCACTTGCTTTCTCTAGTCCTTCAAACTGGCCTGTGATAAAGTAGTCTAGAGTATAGCTGTTCAAATTAACTAGGATAAATATTTCTCAAACATTTAAAAACAAATGTGTCATACGATTCAGGAATTCTACTTCTAATTCTGTCCAAAAATTGATATTTTGGTATATTCCCCAAATACTGAGATATTTATATATCTATCTTTCTATCAAAAAGTGGAAGCAACCCAAATCTCAACAAATGAATGGATAGATGAAATGTGCTCTATACTTACCGTCGAATATTAACCTTAAAAAGGTTAGAAATATTCAGCTTTAAAAAGAAATTCTAAAACATGCTATAACATAGATGAAAGTTGAGTACATCATGATAAATGAAATAAGATACAAAATGACCTGTGTTGCATGATTCCACTTATACAGGATGTCTAAAGTAGTCAGACACAGAGAGAGTAGAATAGTAGTGGTCAGGAGCTGGAGGAACAGGGGAATGGGGAGTTACTTTTTAATGAGTACAAATTTTTAGTTTTTCAACATGAAAAGAGTTCTAGAGATGAATAATGTTGCTGTTTAATGTAAATGTATTTAATATCACTGTATTATATACTTAAAATTATTAATATGGTTTAAAAAAGTCTGTTAGGATGGTAAGATTTTTTGAGTTAAACAAATTTAAGATTTTTTAAAGTTAATTTTTACTGGAGTATAGTTGATTTACAACGTCAGTTTCCACTGTACAGCAAAGTGAATCAGTTGTACATATACAGCATATCCACTATTTTTAGAATTATATTCCCATATAGGTCATTACAAAGTATTGAGTAGAGTTCCCTGTGCCCTACAGTAGGTTTCTTATTAGTTTTCTGTCTATATTAAATATACATCAGTTCAGTTCAGTCGCCCAGTCATGTCCAACTCTTTGCGATCCCATGAATCGCAGCACGCCAGGCCTCCCTGTTCATCACCATCTCCCAGAGTTCACTCAGACTCATGTCCATCGAGTCCGTGATGCCATCCAGCCATCTCATCCTCGGTCGTCCCCTTCTCCTCCTGCCCCCAATCCCTCCCAGCATCAGAGTCTTTTCCAGTGAGTCAACTCTTCGCATGAGGTGGCCAAAGTACTGGAGTTTCAGCTTTAGCATCATTCCTTCCAAAGAAATCCCAGGGTTGATCTCCTTCAGAACGGACTGGTTGGATCTGCTTGCAGTCCAAGGGACTCTCAAGAGTCTTCTCCAACACCACAGTTCAAAAGCATCAGTTCTTCAGCACTCAGCCTTCTTCACAGTCCAACTCTCACATCCATACATGACCACAGGAAAAACCATAGCCTTGACTAGACAGACCTTAGTCGGCAAAGTAATGTCTCTGCTTTTGAATATACTGTCTAGGTTGGTCATAAATTTTTTTCCAATGAGTAAGCGTCTTTTAATTTCATGGCTGCAGTCACCATCTGCAGTGAATTTGGAGCCCAAAAATATAAAGTCTGACACTGTTTCCACTCTTTCCCCATCTATTTCCCATATATTATATATACATACTAGTGTATATGACAATCCCAACCTCCTAATTTATCCCTCCCCTACTTTCCCCTTGGTAACCATCAATTTGTTTCCTATATCTGTGACTCTACTTCCGTTTTGGAAATAGGTTCATTTGTACCATCTTTTAAAATTCCACATATAGGTAATATATGATATTTGTCTTTGTTTGACTTCACTCAGTATGGCAATCTCTAGGTGCGTCCATGTTGCTGCAAATGGCGTTATTTCATTGTTTTTATGGCTGAGTAATGTTGCATTGTATATATGTACCGCATCTTCTTTATCCATTCTTTCCATAGACATATAGGTTGCTTCCATGTCCTTGGTATTGTAAATAGTGAGCTAACTGCAGTGAGCATTAGGGTACATGTATTTTTTCAAATTATGGTTTTCTCCAGATTTAAGCCCAAGAGTGGAATTGCTGGGTCATATGGTAGCACTCTTTAGTTTTTGAAGGAACTTCCATACTGTTCTCCATAGTGGCTATACCAATTACATTTCCACCAACACTGTAAGAGGGTTCCCTTTTCTTCTTTTATCCACACCTTCTCCACCATTTATTGCTTCTAGATTCTTTGATGATGTCTATTCTGATCAGTGTGAGTAAAAGTGAAAGTCACTCAGTCATGTCCAACTCTTTGTGACCCCATGGACAATACAGTCCACAGAATTCTCCAGGCCAGAATACTGGAGTGGGTAGCCTTTCACTTCTCCAGAGGATCTTCCCAACCCAGGGATCAAACCCAGGTTTCCCACGTCGCAAGCAGATTTTTAACCAGCTGAGCCACCAGGGAAGCCCAAAGATCAGTGTGAAGTGATATCTCATTGTAGTTTTGATTTGCACTTGCTAATAATTAGTGGCGTTGAGCATCTTTTCTTTTTTTTTACATTTAAATTTATTTGTTTTAATTAGAGGCTAATTACTTTACAATATCGTACTGGTTTTGCCATACATCAACATGAATCCACCACATGTGTACACACGTTCCCAATCCTGAACCCCCCTCCATCTCCCTCCCTATACCATCCCTCTAGGTCATCCCAGTGCACCAGCCCCAGGCATCACGTATCCTGCATCGAACCTGGACTGATGATTTGTTTCTTATATGATATTATACATGTTTCAATGCCATTCTCCCAAATCATCCCCCCACTCCCTCTCCCACAGAGTCCAAAAGACTCTTCTAAACATCTGTGTCCCTTGGGCTGTCTTGCATACATTTCATGTGCCTTTTGGTCACCTGTACCTGTTCTTTGGAGAAATGTCTATTGGACCGTGCCCTCATTTTTAATGAGTTGTTCAGGGTTTTTTGTTTGTTTGTTTGTTTTAATGGAGCTGCATGAGCTGTTTGTATATTTTGGAGACTAATCCTTTGTCAATTCGGTTGCAAATATTTTCTCTCATTCTCTGTATTTTCTCTTTGTTTTGTTTATGATTTCCTTTGCTATGCAAAAGCTTTTAAGTTTAGTTAGGTTCTATTTGTTTATTTTTGTTTTTATTTTCACTACTCTAGGATGTAGACCAAGAAAAGATTCTATTGTGATTTATGTCAGAGAGAGTTCTGCCTATGTTATCCTCTAAGAGTTTTATAGCATCCAGTCTTACATTTAGGCCTTTAATCCATTTTGAGTTTATTTTTGTGTATGATGTTAGAGAGTGGTCTGATTTCATTCTTTTACATTTAGCTATCCAGTTTTTCCAGCCTCACTTATTGTAAAGAATGTAAGATATTTCTTTTAAGATTTCTACTCTACACAATTGCTTTCCAAATACAAATATAAGAGGCAGCTACTATACAAGATCACTTAGGAACCACCCATTACCATTCAACTTTTAAAACACTGAGAAAAATGGGAATCAAGGTAGAAGGAAGAAATTGGAGAGAAGGAATACTTGGGATTGTGTAACAGTGATTGAAAGAGAGGGCCTAGAGGGGCGCAAAATCAGCCACATGATGGCAAAAATGCTTTTGGAGAAGTGTGCAGTGAAAGGTAAGACCAGAGACACAACTTCACAAAATGTCTTTCTAAGAGCCACTAATGAGTGATCTTTTTGTGGATAAGACTGAAGAGAGGCAGGAAAACTTACATTATGGAAATTGAGCCATTCACTGATAGAGGTGTTAATAAGCAATGAGTATTAGCACAAAGTAGGCACCTTAGAATGTAAATAAGGGTACTATTAACTCAGCTGACAAAACTAAAATGAATGAATTTATTAAATGGTGTAAAACAACATGATAGTCAAAAGAAGGAATATCACACACAGATTTCACGACAAAACAACGTGTGTAATATTACATATAGTCAATAATATTTAATGAATTGCTAAGAAAATTAAATAAATAGTCTTGTTTAGGCTTCAGAGACAAAGGAGAACAGGCCTCTGACCTTGCTTCTGACCTGCCTGCACACTGCCCTGACTGAGTTGACTGATTAACTGCCTGCTGTGAGTGCAAGGCTTCCAGCACCATGGATAAGATGGGGAAGGAATCTTGAGACTGTTGAGCTCTTAGAGGGATCACCCAGCCTTAGCAACACTCCAAGTTTTACATGACAAAACGAACAGCATTAACATGAAACCAGAACTGCAGTTGGTCACAGACTGAGGATGACATCAGTTCGCAGCTTCCCTGGGACTGTAAATTGGAGCCCTGAGCTGCAGTCTTTGAAGCCTCGGCCACGGAGAGGACTCTTTCCATAATCGGGACTCCAGATACACTGTGACTTCGGACTTCCCAGTGCTGAAGACTCTCAGGTCTGGATGTTGGCCGCCATCCAACTCTGGACGTCAGTAAAAACCCAATTTGGTCTGCTCTTTCTGTTTCTATTTTCTTTAATGTTAGTGTGTTTAATGCTAATATATTGAAAGTAAGCTAGATAATTCTCCAGTAAACATCTACCTTATTTATTTGTATATAACAAGTGGTTTATTTTGTTAACAAATCCTTTGAACCTGAGACAAAAGTGAAAACTTTTGGTAAACATGAATAAGTTGAAATGAAAATCCAACAATTCACACATATTTTTACTGATTTGTAATTCAGACGTTTCTGAACTTCCTTAGTCTATTCTTCTAGCTCAATGGTCCCTACAGCAGGTGGGGCAGGGCCCTGGGTTTTGGTGCAGGCCCCTCCTACACACATCTCACTGTGGGCTCACTCAGTGCACAGAAATACACTGCAGAGTCCTCCAGCTGTGAAGCTGAGATGACGAGTGTGATAGATTTGCTTGCTGCCTGCAAATTCAGTGAGTAGCGACCTTCTGTGGCATTTTGCTGGTTATAAGAATCCTGACGAATAAGGAGACTCATCCCCCCACCGCTGGGCTGCTTGTACCAGAGTAAACTATAACGTGGCTCACTGGTGTCATACTTGCAGTCCAGGGTCACAGCTTCCTTCTCCTGCCCTAATACTTGTGGTTGGTCTTGAGTTACCTTCTGGGAAATGATGGATCCTAAAGAAAAAAAATAAAATCAGAACATTAGGAATAAGTGGTATGGAATAAAGAAATCCTAGATAAATCTTTTTTTAATCCCAAAATAAAGAAATTTTAGATCCTTCTACCCCTTCTTCCCAGAGTTCCCATAAGACTGCCTGTTCCCCCAGTCCTTAGGTCACAGAAGAGGCACAGTTCCACCAGGACCACCCTTACCTAAACAAAGTGAAGCCACGACCACCTTCAGAAGGCTGGAGAGAAGCATGTTTCAGCTCTTCCACTAGATGGAAAATATCTTCTTCAATGTCAAGGGTGTGCAAGGTGAGGTGAGCCTGACAGAGTAAGGGAAGGATTGCTGGGTATGTGCTGCTGCTGCCGCACAACAGGAAACAGGGGTTTCCTGGAGTAGCAAGTTGATGTGGTTCATGTCAACTTCTCTACGGACCAGATGAGTGTCTCACTCACCCCAAACTGCCTTTTGCATTAACCAGCTCTTCATTCAGTTCAGTCGCTCAGTCGTGTCTGACTCTTTGGACCCCATAAACCTTAGCACGCCAGGCCTCCCTGTCCATCACCAACTCCCAGAGTCCACCCAAATCCATTTTCAGTTGATACCAATTACATCTGAAAATAAACACAAATCAAATTTGATATTGAAAGGAAGAGTGATAATTTGATGAACTAATGTGTTCAGCTGTTGCATCTATGATGGAACTTGTTTTAAGATACTGCATGTAATGGATTATGGAAACAACATAAGATGTAATGATCATTTATCCTCATACCTACATATGCTTTCTTTCACTTAAGATAGAAACAATTGCTCTGTGAAAAGAAGAAAAATCTGTTTGTGCTAATTACTGCAGCTTTCTCAACCTGCATATCAATATAGCGATCACTATAATTCTTCACCACAGCATCTGTTCAGTTTCCTAACTTGAGACCTAATAGTAGGAGAAAAGATAATCTCCCTTTGCAGAAGGCTAGAACGAATCTCGCAGACATGGAGTCCTGTCACAGTGCTCCCTTTCTCTTCTCTATTTGTTCTGACAGCCCAAGTCTGTTCAGAGAGGGCAAATAGGTGCTAGATTTTGGTCATCAGGTTAACAAACCTTTGAATTTATATTGTTCCCCTTAATTCAGTTGGAACCCTCTCAGTCAGGTCTGACTCTTTGCGACCCCAGACCTGCCAGGTTCCTCTGTCCAGGGCATTCTCCAGGCAAGAATACTGCAGTGGGTAGCCATTCCCTTCTCCAGCGGATCTTTCCAACCCCAGGATTGAACCAGGTCTCCTGCATTGTAGGCAGGTTCTTGACCATCTGAGACACCAGGGAAGTCCAAAAGAGCCACAAAAAGCCTCTGTATTCTGTGCACCTAGTTCTAAGGGAATATACCACAAGAGACCTCCATAAGGCAGTTGATCATAAGACCACTACTGATTATAATATTTGTGTAAGAATGTAAAAGGAAAGCCATGCCTAAGGATATTACTAGACAACATAGTGTCAACTACAAAGTGGCACCTGCCAAGAGTATTTGCCAGCTGCTGAACAACAGCGAGGGCATCTGTCTTCTGCCTCTACAGAGACTGAACCCTGTGCTGCTGCAGCTGCTGACCTTCAACACCCGCTGAGGGGAGTGCAGGGTGGAGAGTGAGGCACTCTGTGCTCCAGGGAAACTGGGGAAACAGGTCTGTACATGGTTAGATATTTTCAGGAACCGATTTCATGATCCCAATCCTTGCATCTCTTCATATCCAGAAAAGCACTAAATCCCTTCATGGTGACATCAGCTCCTTGTGACTAGCAGAAAACCTTTTGTAAAGTAAGCCCTTGATTGCATTGAATTCCCCCTTCACCAAAATCTTATATGTTGACTTTCCCCGACTTTCCCCCACTACCTCTTTAGGGCAGTCTCTCAGAGCTCTCTGAGATTCAGTCTCCCAGCTGCAGTCCTCATTTTGCCGCAAGTAAAACTTACTTCACAAGTCTCACATTGCGCATCTTTTTAGTCGACAATGGCAAACAGCAAAGAGCTGTTACCTACCATGGCCTACCCCTTAAAGTTGAACAGAACTTATCTTCTTATCTCAAAGTAATCACAGCCTCAGCTAAACTGGTTGAAATTTCTTCAGATCCTGCCCTGGAATCTCCATTAAATCTGACGGTACCACACATAGCACAAATTGTTCTCCAACCGCCAACCTTTTCCTACCAATCAGTTGACTATCATAAAATATTACTCAGGTTATTCAACTTTGCTACCCTTCTCAGTGAAAGGTTTTCCTGATAGTACCTCTGCCTTCATGTCCAGGACAGACTTTTTTAACACTCTCATACCAAATGTGAAGTAATGTGTTTTAAAATAATTTTATCTTAAATATTGAAAAGAAACAATATCAGGCTGTCTATGCAATAACTATTCTAAACTCCTTTTTAAACCAATCATCAGCAAAAATGAAATTAACGAAGTAGCTGAACTTGTGGATCCATCTTGGATACATTAAATTGCAAAAAGTCTACATACAGTGGTGGTGGTTATAGGTCTCTAACGCAGTTCACATATCATGTATGCCTGATAAAGTGAAAGTGAAAGTTGCTCATCATGTCTGACTCTTTGTGACCCCATGGGCTATACAGCCCATGGAATTCTCCAGGCCATAATACTGGAGTGGGTAGCTTTTCCCTTCTCCAGGGGATCTTCTCAACCCAGGGATTGAACCCAGCTCTCCCACATTGCAGGCAGGTTCTTTACCAGCTGACCCACAAGCAAAGCCCAAGAATACTGAAGTGGGCAGCCTACCCCTTCTCCAGCAGATCTTCCCAACCCAGGAATTGAACCAGGGTCTCCTGTGGGTCAACTACTAAACTGCACAGAAGTAGACAGCTGAGTCTCCAGGTTGGATGGTTGTGATGTGCAGGGAGAGATATTTGGTGGTCTTGTTCAATAAAACAGTCAGTCTCTGGTCTTTTTTTTCACCTATATTTGAATGAATGTCTACAAGGAGCTGGAGACCTTTCCCAGGTTCTTGTTTATACCAAGGGAAGTAGTTTGAAGCTGTGTCTGTATAAGTGCAGGTGATAACAGAGCTATTTCCCTCCTGGACACTCAGGGTAGAAGGATTCTGCTCCACCTTGTTCCCAAGGCTGACACCTATGGAGAAAGTAGAAGTCAGAGACAGAAGTGTTGTCAGATTTTTAAGGTCCACAATTTACTTTCCCCTTTCTACAATAACTAGAAGAAACCTGAATAAAGTCAGTCTCGGTGCCTAACAAATATCTACTAATACATTCTGTTTCCCTTAAACCCTCACTCACAGTCCAGCTGTAGCCATAAGAAGGTGATTAAAGCTCCAATGGGTGTCTTCACTGTTTTTCCCATTTAGGATCAATTGTGGACCTGCAGCCTCCAACTAAGAGACCTGCTTTCTGTTACCAAGTGATCCCTTCTTTTCTCTAGTACCCAGCCAATAAGAAAGAGGCTGCTTCTGCCCTAAGCTTATGCATTCAGAACCCACTCAAATGACCCCTCCACATGTTCTGATCAGCAGAGGTGCGCCACCATCTGGTGGTCACATCTCTAACTACTGAACACTGGTTAAATGCCCTTCTCATACCTGTGCCTATGAGGGACTCTGATGCATAAAAAGAGCAAATCATAAGTTCCCACTCCTGAATCCTCCTCTCACCTTCCGCCCCATCCCTCTGGGTTATCCCAGTGCACCAGCCTCAAGCATCCTGTATCCTGCATCCAACCTAGACTGGCGATTCGTTTCTTATATGATATTATACATGTTTCAATGCCATTCTCCCAAATCAACCTGCCCTCTCCCTCTCCCACTCCCACAGAGTCCAAAAGTCTGTTCTATACATCTGCGTCTCTTTTGCTGTCTCGCATACCATGGCGGATTCATGTTGGTGTATGGCAAAACCACTACAGTATTGTAAAGTAAAAAAATAAATATAAATAATAAAGCAAATGGCAAGATAACCTGTAAAAAAAAAAAACCAGCAAAGATCAAACAAATAATGTCTCAGATTGAAGTAATCCAATGCACAGTAAGAATGCAGAGATAGAGAATTTGACTGTTTATAAGCTGAAAAGAGGTAGAGGCTGTTGCTCTTTATTCACTGATGGGCCTGACATATAGTTTTTAAATTATAAAAGCACAATGATTTTATATATATATAAAACTATCAAGTTCAGCCAATATACCATATTCATTTGCCTGTTATGGAGGAAAACTCTCTAAAAGGAACTTGTAAGCCAAAGATCAGAGTAACAGAGAGAAGCTCATTTGACATTTCAACTGCCTGTTATCTCAGACTATCTTCTCTAAGCTGGTTTTTAGTGGGCACTTGCTTTCTCAGAGAATTGACAGTAGAAACAGTTGAAATATATCCTAAAATGTAACTACTATACAGCAGAGATCTAAGTGTTGCAGTTTGCATTAGATAGCTTTTCTTTGTTCAACAACAAGGGTCTGGAAGAAGGAGATAGGAAAAGAACATTAAGGGGCAGGTAAGGATATCCAGTTTATCCTCTACTTTCTACTGCTAGCTCATTTGATCTATTTTTTAATGATATAAAATTTCATTCTGTCATCTTGGATCTAGTTCCTGTTTTATCAAATGAGGTTGAACTAAACCCTGTCTAAAGGCTCATCTGGCTCTAAATTATTTTATACTATTTAGCAGAACAAATCTTTATTGAGGCCTGCTTATATACAATGTAAAGGGATGAGAGAGAGTGGGGAGAAACTCCTTGCACTCTGGAATTCCCAACACTATTTTCACATCCCATGCAGTTTTCGGGGGCTGCAGTTGCCACTATTTAACCTTAGGCCTTTCCTTGGAATGAATCCCTATTTGTGATTTCATTTGTCCTGTAAGATCAAGGAGAATATAAATCCATAGCAAAGTAGCATAAAGTGGGACATGGCTCACTGAATGTAAGCATCATCACAGACAGTGAGGTCAAAGGGGCTTTGTGACTGAATTGGCAAGAAGATGTTCTTTTGGTGACTCATTCTGTGAATCTTATTTCATCTTGTAGGATTAAAAGAAAAAACATCGGCAAGACTGGAAGACCTGGAGGAAGTAGATGAGTTGCCTACAAGTAAAGCAAGTGGTTCTTTCTAAAGCAACCAAATTGCTTCCTGGCTTCTGCCTTTCTCCTTGCAAGTGTAGGTGGGGATCACCTATATCATTTTTAGAACCAGTGCAAAATGAAAATTTGGAATCTTCTTTACAAGAAGTAGGGTAAAGTTTCATTAGGTAATGTTTCTAATGGGCTTCCCTGGTGGCTCAAATGGTAAAGAATTTGCCTGCAATCCGGGAGACCTGAGTTCGATCCCTGGGTCCAATTCCTGGGTCGGAAAGATCCCTTGGAGTAGGAAATGGCAACCCACTCCAGTATTCTTGCCTGGAGAATTCCATGGAAAGAGAAGCTTGGCAGACTACAGTCCATGGGGTCGCATAGAGTAGGACAGGATGGAGTCATTTTCACTTTCAATGTTTCTAGTGGCACCATTTTTCTAAAAGGCTTTAACTCTTCATACAGATTAGTTTCATGTATCTGAATCTAATTTGTTGAGACTTTCGATCATTTTAGGTTCACAGAAAAATTAAAGAGAAGATGCAGAGGTTTCCAATATACCTCCCACTCCCACACTTGCATAACCTCTCTTCTTATCAACTTCCACATGAGACTGGTCTTATTTCTCACAACTGATGAGCCCATATTAACACATTATAATTGCCCAAAGTCTAAAGTTAACCAGGATTCACTCTTGATGCTGTACATTCTATGGGTTTACACAAAGGTACAGTGGCATGTGTTCATCATTATAGTATCACAGGGAGTAGTTTCACTTCTAAAAATCCTCTGTGCTCTGCCCATTCATCCTTCCACTCCCCTCAATCCTTGCAGTCACTGGTTTTCACTCCCTTTGTAATTTTGCCTTTCCCAGGATGTCATACAGTTGGAATCATATAGTAGGCAGCCTTTTAGATCGACTTCTTTCACTTAGTATCATGCATTTAAGTTTCCTCTGTATTTTTATGGTTTGACAACGCATTTCCTTTTAACACTGAGTAATATTCCATTGTTTGGATATACCACAATTTACTTCTCCATCCTCTTGTTGAAGGACATCTTGGTTAGTCCTAGATTTTGGTAATTATGAATAAAGTGCTCTAAACTCCCATGCTTTCTCTTAGCTTGTGGCACCTGCCATCAGTGTGTGGTGCTCCTTGGCTTTCAGACACATCACTCCAGTCTCAGCCTTGTCTTCACATAAAAAAATTATTTTTCTCATATTTGTTATTACCAGGACTCAGAAATCTGAATACAAACTTTAAAAACACTACACACATTTAATTCCCTTTTCACTCTGAAGGAACACACATGTGCAGTTAACCAAAAAATTGACTCATCTTTTTCTATTTGTTGATCACCGTATATTTTTCCAAGCATTTTCCATCAGAGAAATTTATATGTAGCTTACATTTTATCTGTCAGGTGCACTAGATTGTTTTAACAGGACATTGAATGCTGGCATCTACATCAGTTATGACAATGGCTCCAAATTAGAGCTTTGTATCCAAGAGAGATTTCTGGGAAGAAGAAGGGCAAAACAAAAAAAAAGTGAAATGACAGTCCTAAAGGATCTGATATTCAGAAGAAAAAAGCGCTGAATTATGAATCTGGAAGCCCATAGAGGTAACAGGGGGACTTGGACGGTGTGGCACTGTGCAGGGCTGGGGCTGAGGCAGCTGCAGTTTGGGTTCAGGCTGCAGGCCGCCTGGGAGCACTGTGCCTCCACCGCACAGAGGTAGGTGGCTGCGTCTCCCAGCTGGGAGGCTGTGATGTGCAGGGTACTGTACCGCTCCTTAGAATTCACTGTGGAACTCAGCCTTTCATTCTGCTTCGTCCCTGAAGCTATGAAAAACAGACTGATGAGGCTGCCTCCGGGATTCTGCTGGAACCACTGCACACTGTTCACCGTGTCAGAAGAATTGCACCACAGAGTAGAGCTGGCTCCCTCCTGGAGGCTCAAGACTGAGGGACTCTGCTCCACCTTCACTCCCCTCACCCCTGCTTGGAAAGAGAGAGAAGCAAACACGAATGCTGTCACTGAGGAGTCATGGATGGGGTTTCCAGACCCGGAAACTATCTCAGGAAACACCTGAGGATGGAGGGCCATCCAGGAGCTCCAGGTCAGCTTTCCTCCCTCCTTCCCACTGACAGCTGTGGACACTCCCCAGTTCCCTGTCTGGGATGACCCCAACTCACAGCAAATCTGGACCCACAGAAACCCCAGCAGGGCTCCCCATTTTCTCTTCATGATCCCTTGCCCAGTTACCGAGGTGTCTTCGCTCCTACTCTGAAGAATATAGTCTTGGGGCCAGAGAAATTTTGTTCTTACTCTCAGTACGTTCCACCAGAATCACTGAGCACCAATCACATCTGAGGTGAGTCAACTCACTTAACAGGAAACTCCACCCACAGTGGCCTAGTGAGACTGCAGTAAGGTCAGCAATTTCTACCTGACCTGGGTTCGATTCCTGGGTTGGGAAAGTCCCCTGGAGAAGGAAATGGCAGCCCCCTCCAGGAGTCTTGTTGGAGAATCCCGTGGACAGAGGAGCCACGGACAGAGGAGTCCATGGGGCTGCAAAGAGCCGGACACAGCTGAAGTGACCAAGCACAGCACAGCACATACAAAGTTTGGGGGATTCTTTGTGTTGTTCTCAGTTCATTAAAGACTAACTTCCACTTTTGTGCTGAGTTTAGAAAGTCATCATTGCTTGTCACAAACAATTGTGGAGAGCATGGCTATTCTTTGCTTACAAGTGACCTCACTCAGGCCTCCTGTTTTAGAGCTCCCCAAGACCCTCAACACTCACACATGTGCACTGACGGGGCAACGCCATCTTTCTCAGTTACTCAGAGATGATCAGTGCCTTGTCTTCTTAGCCTTTGCACAGGTGTTCAGCACACATTGTGATGCGTCTCACACGAGGTCTAGATTCCTTCTTCAACTATTCTACAAGTCTTCTTTCTTCCTTAGATTTCTCATCCTCTGAAATCTGTTGATAGCACTCTGTGCTGCTAACTCCTTTTCTGTTCTCTGTATTTTCAGGTGTATACCCATTCTAATTTATTTACTATCTTTTAAATAGAGTTTCAGGGGGTAAAGAGATGAGTGTGAATAAAATCCTTTCCTCTCTTTCCACTGTTCCATTATGTATGAGATTCTGCTCCTCCTCCTCTCATCCCTTCTTTCTCTATTGAGAAGGATAACTCCTATCGCCTCTCATGCCATGCTCTGTCGGGAAGACACTGTGCAGACCGCCCCTCATCTGGCACACTTTGGTTCTGTGAAAGTATAGTGAGGCCTAGTAACACCCACCTGGATGACTGGGAACAACTTGTGGAAGCAGTAGAACAGGCAAAACATCACTTCGTTGCGTATGTGGTTTACCTTGAAATTACCTTGACCCTGGAAAAGGGACTATTGGTGTCAGAGAGTTTTCAGTTTCACTGATGGAGAGTTGAGTATGGGGAATATTCACTTCTTATTCTTATGCTTTAGCCATTTGTATGTTTTCTGTATAAACCAGAGACTAAGAGACAAACAACCACAGGCTCTGCTGGAAGCACATGGATCCAGGCCCCGCTGCTGCTCAGGGAGTGTGCTCAGCTCCCCTGCAGTTTCCGTCACTGTGTCACTCAGAGCACAGTGGTGCACAGCTGAGTCTGACTCTTGGACTGAGGCTTTCTCCAAGTGGAAGGAGGCGGTTTTTGCATTGTATGTGGCTTCAAAACCCTTGTTGGTTCCCTTGTCGCTGGCCTTCGTGGCTTTCAGGAGGAGCTGTGGACCTTCTCCAGGATACTGGACATACCAGAAAAGAGTGGGGGACCCTGTGGCAGAATAAGTACAGTCCCAGTCAAGGCAGCCCCTTCCAGAAGGGTCACTTGGCCGGCCATCTGGCTCACTGAGTCTGCACGGGTTTGTCCTAGGGGAAAATAAGAGAGTTCTCTGTGATCTTGGGCATAAACTCTGGGATAAAATTACGCTTAAAGGTTTTGTTGACATAACAGAAGAAAGGATCCAAATGTTTAGAGGCGTTTTCCTTACCCAGTAGGAAGAGTATCACAGTCACTAAGCCTGGAGAAAGGTTCATCTCTAGAGTGTCTCCTGAATAACGTTCTTGATTCTTAACATGAAGAAATGTTGACGTCACAGTGAGGTTTAGTTTCAGTGAAGTTGAGGCACAGAGGAAGTGTGTCTGTTAGGAAACTGCACCCTCTGGTGGACAGGGACAGAAATGCGAGGCGTGTATACTGGAAAGAAAGTGAAGTGGCTCAGTTGGGTCCGACTCTTTGAGACCCCATGGACTGTAGCCTGCCAGGCTCCTCCATCCAAGGGATTTTCCAGGCGAGAATACTGGAGTGTGTTGCCATTTCCTTCTCCAGAGGATCTTCCAGACCCAGGGATCGAACTTGGGTCTCCCACACTGCAGGCAGACTCTTTACTGACTGAGCCACCCGGGAAGCCCAGCGTCCTGGTCTCCTCCCTAAATTAGAAAATGTTATCCTTGACTTTATCCATGAGGCACACATCAGTCTTCAGGTGAAGCTTGGAAATCTGATCAACAGCTGTTAACACTTCTCAGGTCTGTTTTGTTCCTACGATACTACCTGACATGGAAGTTCTTTAACAAAGCATCCCAGGTGTTTTGTAGCTGAGAAGATATCGATTTTCTTAAGAACTTTAATAGAGTATTTTATATTCTCATGTATCCATTGTGGGCCAACCTACAATCCACTGGCTGTCAGAAGAGTTTGTGGCTGATTACAGAGGAAGTAATAAGAAGCTAGGTCATTATCGAGTGAATCTCTGTTTTTCAGCATTTTTCCCCAAGTTATAGAAGAGTGACTGACAATTACTTGTTGTTTAGTCGCTGAATCAGTCATGTCTGATTCTTTTGCAGCCCTAAGGACTGTAGCCTGCTAGGCTCCTTTGTCCGTGGGATTTCCCATTCAAGAATACTGGAGTTGCCATTCTCTTCCCCAGGGGATCTTCCCAACCCAGGGATCGAACCTGAGTCTCCTGCACTGGCAGGCAGATTCTTTACCACTGAGTCCCCAGGGAAGCCCTGGCTGATGTTTATTACACGCTCACTAAATCAGTGAGCTCCCTCAACCTGCATCCCGCCTCCTCAGGTGCCGGCTCCTGCCCGCCCCTGCCCAAACCCAGAAGGAGGCGGCACAGCCCGGCCCGGGAGGGAGGCCGGCTGAGCATCATGACTCTATTACAGGAGAAGGCAATGGCAACGCACTCCAGTACTCTTGCCTGGGAAATCCCATGGACGGAGGAGCCTGGTAGGTGCACTCCTTGGAGTCACACAGAGTCGGACACGACTGAAGCGACTTAGCAGTAGCAGCACTAAATATTTGCTATACAAAAACAACAACAACAACAAAAAAAGAGTAATGAATAAAGGGTCTTTGATTGTGGAATCACTACAATTTAAAAGAATTTCTCAGTCCTAAAATAATATCATTTTTAAGAAATGTTATCTTTCTAATAAAATTTTTTAAGGGAGTCACACTGTCTTATCAATAGTCAAATAATCCTGAATTTCAGAATCACTAAAATGTGAAAACAAAAGAAATATTATAATTGAAATAATCAAATCCTTGTAGAATTATCTAAGATCAATATCTTATTCTCCTTTTTCTTCCTTGACTCTAAGAGGACTGGCCTATGTAAATCAGACAAGTACTAATCCTGTTATATATTCTTAGTTGATATCTAGCCTCAAAGATACTTTCTATTCCATGTGCCACATTTTGTTGCCAAACTTTAACCAAATAATTTCCCCCCAGTGTTTGAAACCCTGAAGATGTAGATTTGTGTCAAAAGCTCAGAGCATGAGTTAGGATGCTCTTCTTTCCCAGCTTTTCAAATTGTTGAAGACCTCTCAGCCAATATTCACATGACAGCTGAAAGTAGAATTAATGAGTGAATGACAAAATTAGACGTTCTGGGCCCACCAATAACTTCATGAATCACATTTTCCAGAGCTGAGACCCATGAATCTGTAATTTTTTAGAGCTCCCCAAGAAGCTGGGTTGCAGCCAGTCCGATGTTGGTTTACAAGTTTTCACTTGGGACAGATGTCCTAGATCAAGGTAGCTGTCAAAGATCAGGGAGCAGCAGGATGTTCCTGGGATTACAAGCATACCCAAAACTTTCCTTTTTGAGAGCCAGCAGCAAAACAAGCACTTCTTTAGCTCTCTTCTTATGACCATTCATTTTATAAAACAAAACCTTTGAGGAGTATCAGAGTGAAGTTCTAAGAGGCAGTCATCTTCTGTAAAGCCCTGTAACCAGAGATCCCTGAACACACAGATGGAAGCTTAGCCCATTCTGTTTCTGGGAGTTCACTCTTCTCAGATTCACATCAAGGAAATTCATGAGTCCAGAGTTAGCACATGAATCATTTCCCAAATCCAGATTTAAATTTAAAAACCAGGCTTGATACTGCTTGGATTCACATATCCCTTCCTTTCTTCTCTACCTTCCAAATCACATAGTGAGAAACTGCCTCAAAAATATGCCAGAAGGAAATTCCAAAAATATTCCAAAAATATTTCCAGAAGGAAATTCTGGAAAATCAGTTACAAACTTCTGTTCTGGTAGGTGGGTTTCCCTGGTGGCTCAGATGGTAAAAATCCGCTGGCAATTCTGGTATATAGAAAGAATACAAGCTAGGTTGTAATGATGTAGGACTGAAAATAAATCTATAGCACATGGATGCAGATAGTTGTTACCTCTACTTTAAAAAAACATAGTTTAAGGCCAATGAGTACATATAGGAGAAATATTTTTGCATTTTGGGGTCATAAAAGAAGACTTCTACAACACTGAAGAAAAATATTTGCTATATTTGGATTTTAATGGCTTTATTAATACATAGTTCTCTTTAAAATAAATAGTACCTCCTTAACTTAATAAGATTGACACATGTTTATACTTGTGAAACCATCACCACAATCAAGATAATGAAAAACACATCACCCCAAAAGTTTCTTCTTTTCTCTTTTTGGTCCTCTCATCCCTCTCTTCACTTCCTACTCCCATTTTCAAGCAACATTTCTCTCATAAAATAGTTTGCATATTCAGTAATTTCAAATAAATGGTATGATATGTGTCTTTGATAGCTTATTTTATTCAGCATAATTATTTTGAGATTCTTCCATGGTTATTATAATCATGTTTCATTCTTTTGTATTGCTAAGAAGTATTCCATTATATGGATATGATTTATCTATAGATACGTTTATCTGTTCACCTATTGATGGACATTTAGATTAGTCCTAGTTTGCGGCTGTTACAAATAAAACTGATATGAACGTGTGTGAATAAGATTTTTTATAGTCATACTCTCATTTTTCTTGCGTCAGTATCTGGGAGTGGAATGACTGGAGCCTATGTTAGGGATATATTTGAATTTGTTTAACTTCTGTGTTTTTCTAGTAACGTTTTTGCAAATTCCCTTGGGTTTGACACTCAGATAATTATGCTGTCTATGACTAAAGGTAGATTCACTTCTTTTCCAAACTGTGTGACTTTTGTTTCTTTCTCTTGCCTTATTGCACTGGCTAGGACCCTTAGTACAATATTCAGTACAAGTGGTGAGAGTCAAAAGTCTTCCCTTATTCCTGAAACTTGAAGGAAAGCATTCAGCCTTTCGCCATCCAGTGTATTTGATGTGGATTTTTTTGTAGAGGACCTTTATTAAGTTAATGAATTCCCTTAAGTCCTAGTTTTCTGGGAGTTTTTAATCAAGAATAGATACTGAGTTTTGTCCAGTGGTTTTCCTGTACCTATAGAGGTTACTGTCATTAACCAATCATCTGCACCTTGTTAATCTCTGTGGATACATTACTGATAAATTGTCACAACAAAATATTAAAGAAGATATCACTCTTTCATCTTACAAATAGTAACACAAAGCTATCTAGAAACTTAATCTTAGAGTTAATAGTTTTGAACACAGACCTGTCTAATAGCAAAAATCTGTTCCCTTTTTTCCCCTACAGATTCTTCTCAGAGAAATTTTGAGAGAGAGAGAGCAGCAAAATTACTTCTAGAATCTTTGAAATATTTTAAGACAGTCTTTAATAGGTTCTTTACTTATGCATATTGAACTAATTAAATAATTATAGATTTGGCCCTTTCACCGAAAGAGGAAAGAAACGTAAAGAACACTCATGAACTTGTTTACAAAACGAAAATAGACTCACAGACTCATAAAGAATGAACTTATGGTTGCCAAAGGGGAAGGATGGGGAGAGAAGTATTAGGGAGTTTGGGATGCACACGTACACACTGCTATATTTAAAATGGATAACCAACAAGGACCTAATGAATAGCACAGGAAACTCTGCCTAATGTTACGTGGCAGCTTGGATGGGATGGGAGCTTGGGGAAATGGATACGTGTATCTGTCTGGCTGAATCCCTTTGCTGTCCACCTGAAACTATCACAGCATCATTAATCCATATATACTCCAAAATAATATAAAGTTTAAAAAAAGAAAATACCCAAGCTGCAATTCAGAAGGTGAACACAAGGTAGTGCCTTGACCATTCCTTTCAGACTACTGCTTCCGAGGCACCTGAGGAGCAATACACCATACCCAGGGTGAGAAACTCTTCCTCCCATAAACCACCACAATTCTGAAACCTCATTCATGACTACTGATCACTCTATTTCTCTTTCCCTTGGAACTGGCATGTGATAAAGTAGTCTAGAGCATAGTTTTTCAGACTAACCAGGATAAATGTTTCTCAAAAATTTAAAAATTGTACTGCCATGTGATCAACCAATTCTACTTCTGATTATATTATATTCAAAACACTTGAAAGAATTTGGATATATACTCCAAATACTGAGATATTCATATATCCATGTTTCTACCAAAAGATGGAAGGAACCCAAATGTTCATCAACAGATGAATGAGTAGACAAAAAGTAGAGTATACATACAAAGGAATATTATTCAACCTTAGAAAGGTATTAAACAAAATCTAAAACATAGATGAAATTTGAGGCCATTATAATAAAAGAAATGTCACAAAATGACCAATATTTTATAATTTGACTTATATGAGTTATCTAAAGTAGTCAAACTCATAGAAAGAGAAAGTAGAACAATAGTAGCCATGGGTTGGCGAGACAAGGGAATGAGGAGTTAGCCTTTTTTTTTTTTTAATTTATGTTTTTGGCTGCACATCAAGACATGGGGAGCATCAGTTCCCTGACCAGGAATCAAACCTGGGCTCCCTGCATTGTAAGCATGGAGTCTTCATCATTGGACTACCAGGGAACTCCTGAGGACTTAGTCTTTAATGACTACAACTTTTCAATTTTCAAGATGCAGAGAGTACTAGAGATGGATGGTGCTTGCTGAACAGCAATGTAAATGTACTTAGTATCACTGGATTGAACACTTAAAATAGTTAAAATTATAAAAATGAACGTCAAAATGATAAAAAATTGTTACTTTTAAAAAATTAAGGGAATATATTAAGATTTCTACTTTGTACATCTGCTTCCAAATGCAAATATAAGAGGTAGTTATAATACAAAACCACTTATCAATCATCCATTACCATTCAGATTTTAAGGAATTGAGAAAATGAGGTTAGAGGTAGGAGGAAATTGGAGACAAGGAATATTTTGGACTCTGTTAACACTGTGTTAACAGTGTTTTCAACACTGTTGAAAAAGAGGGGCTAGAGGGATGCAAAATCAGTCACATGATGGTAAAAATGCTTTTTGAAGAGTGGTACAGCAAAGGGCAAGAGCAGAGAAAGAAGACAATTCATACTCTTCTCCTTCACAATGTCCTTCTAAGAGCAGTTAATTATTAATCACTTTGTGAATACGATTGATGGGAGGCAGTTAAACTATGTTATAGAAATTGAGCTATTTCATGCTAGAGGTGTTAATAATGCAGAATGAGTATTAGCACAAAGTTTGTGACATATTAAAAATTTTAGAAAGTAAATGATAGTGCATTAATTCCACTAATAAATCTAAAATAAACTTATTCATTAAATGGTATAAAACTGCATTCAAACAGATATTCAAAAAGAGGACTACCACAGGGAGATTTACCACCTTCCTCATTCCAAGTAAGGTCGGTGATACAATATACCTACAATAAATATTTATTGATCAAATTGATCTGTGGAAAATTCTTAAAGAGATGGGAATACCAGACCACCTGACCTGCCTCTTGAGAAATCTGTAAGCAGGTCAGGAAGCAACAGTTAGAACTGGACATGGAACAACAGACTGGTTCCAAATCAGGAAAGGAGTACATCAAGGCTGTATATTGTCACCCTGCTTATTTAACTTCTATGCAGAGTACATCATGAGAAATGCTGGGCTGGGTGAAGTACAAGCTGGAATTAAGATCATCAGGAGAAATATCAATAACCTCAGATATGCGAAGGACAACACCCTTATGACAGAAAGCAAAGAGGAACTAAAGAGCCTCTTGATGAAAGTGCAAGAGGAGAGTGAAAAAGTTGGCTCAAAGCTCAACATTCAGAAAATGAAGATCATGGCATCTGGTCCTATCACTTCATGACAAACAGAAAGGGAAACAGCAGAAACTAGAAGGCAAGCAAGCTCCACTAGGGTGGGGCTCCAAAAGCACTGCAGATGGTGACTGCAGCCATGAAGTTAAGGGACACTTACTGCTTGGAAGGAAAATTATGACCAGCCTAGATAGCATATTAAAAAGCAGAGATATTACTCTGCCAACAAAGGTCCGTCTAGGCAAGGCTATAGTTTTTCCAGTGGTCATGTATGGACGTGAGAGTTGGACTATAAAGAAAGCTGATTGCCGAAGAACTGATGCTTTTGAACTGTGATGTTGGAGAAGACTCTTGAGAGTCTCTTGGACTGCAAGGAGATCCAACCAGTCCATCCTAAAGGAAATCAGTCCTGAATATTCATTGGAAGGACTGATGCAAAAGACCCTGATTCTGGGAAAGACTGAAGGTGGGAGAAGAAGGGGACGACAGAGGATGTGATGGTTGGATGGCGTCACCGCCACAGTGGACATGAGCTTGAGTAGACTCCAGGAGGTGGTGTTAGGCGGGGCGGCCTGATGTGCTGTGCGGTCCATGAAGTCACAAAGAGTTGGACACAGGCAAGTGACTGAACTTAACAGAACTTATCTGAAAGACCAATAATTCACACATGTTTTTAACTGATTTTTAATTCAGAAATTTCTGGATTTCCATAGTCAATTCTTCTAGCTTAATCTAATCACCAAATGATATGATAAAGATGTTGGTGGTTATATTTGTCTTTGATAAGAAATTTAAATCCAAATTTTCAGGGATAAGAAAATTTTTGATGAGTGATAGCTCTAGACATGGTCTATGAACCTAGAGAAATACTTTCTTAGAATGAGAGGTTCCCCTCTAAACCTACACCTGTGCTGCCGCAGTACTAACCACTTCCTGTCTGTGAAGGCGATTCCCTGCCCTGGTCCCTACAGCAGGTGGATGGATTAATTAGAACTCTGGGTGTTGGTGCAGGTCCTTCCTACACGCCTCTCACTGTGGGCTCACTCAGTGCACAGAAATACACTGCAGAGTCCTCCAGTTGTGAAGCTGAAATGGTAAGTGTGATGAATTTGCTTGCCTTCTGGAAATTCAATGAGTAGCGACCTTCTGTGGCATTTGGCTTGTTATAAGTGAAAGTGAAAGTGAAGTCGCTCATTCGTGTCCGACTCTTTGCAACCCCATGAACTGTAGCCTATCAGGCTCCTCCGTCCATGGGATTTTCCAGGCAAGAGTGCTGGAGTGGATTGCCATTTCCTTCTTCAGGGGATCTTCCCGACCCAGGAATCGAACCTGGGTCTCCCACATTGTAGGCAGACGCTTTACCATCTGAGCCACCAGGAAAGCCGGCAGAATAGACTGTAAGTTGTAATACTGGTGTCAGATGTGCAATCCAGGCTCACAGTTTCTTTCTCCTGCACTGACATTGGTGGGTGGTCTTGAGTTACTTTCTGGGCAATACTGGATCCTAGAGGAAAAAAAAAAAAAAAGATAGAAGTAGAAGTAGACTGTAGCCATGAAGTTAGAAAACACTTGCTCCTTGGAAGGAAAGCTATGGAAAAGCTAGACAGTGTATTAAAACGCAGAGACATTACTTTGCCAACAAAGATCTGTATAGTCAAAGCTATGAGTTTTCCAGTAGTCATGTATGGATGTCAGAGTTGGACCAGAAAGAAGGCTGAGTGCTGAAGAATCGATGCTTTCAAATTGTGGTGCTGGAGAAGACTCTTGAGAGTCCCTTGGACTGCAAGGAGCTCAAACCGGTCAATCCTAAAGGAAATCAACCCTGAATATTCATTGAAAGGACTGATGCTGAAGCTGAAGCTCCAATAATTTGGCTACCTGAGGCAAATAGCAGACACATTGGAAAAGACCCTGATGCTGGGAAAGATTGAGGACAAAAGAAAGGTGCAGCAGATGAGATGATTAGATAGTATCACTGCCTCAGTGGACATGAATTTGAGCAAACTCCAGGAGATAGCAGGGAACAAGGGAGCCTGGTGTTCTGCAGTCCATGAGGTTATAAAGAGCCAGATGCAGCTTAGCTAATGAACAAAAACAATAGAGATTTAGGAATAACTGATGTAGAATAAAGAAATTCTACTTTACATTCTTCCTTCCTACATGCTTCCTTCCCAGGGTACCCTTAAGACTGCCTGTTCCTTTGGTCCTTCAGTCACAGAGGAGGCACAATCCCATCAGGACCATCCTTACCTAAACACAGTGAAGCCACGACCACCTTCAGAAGGCTGGAGAGAAGCATGTTTCATCTCTCCACTAGATGGAAAATTTCTTCTTCAGTGTCAAGTCTTTGCAAGGTGAGGTGACCCTGACAGGGTGAGGGAAGGATTGCTGGGTATGTGCTGCTGCTGCCCCACAACAGGAAACGGGGTGAGTTGATGTAGCAAGTTGAGTAGCAAGTTGATGTAGTTAGTTGAGTAGCAGGTTGATGTGGGTTACATCAACTTCTCTATGAACCAGGTGAGAGTCCTACTCACCCCACATTTCCTTTTGTGTTAACCAGTTCTTCGACTGATAGCAATTACATCTTAAAATAAACACGAGTTAAATCTGATATTGCAAAGAAGACCTCTGATACACACACACACAATGCTGTGTTGGGTCATTGATTCTGTAAAAGAAGTGAGTGAGTACCTCTTATTTAAAAATATTGTCTGTAATGCATTATGGAAGTAATATAAGTCATACTAACCATGCATCCTCACTTCTGTGTTCAGTTCTTCCAAGGTAGAAATAACTCACTTTATGCTAAGAAGGCTCTTTAGCTCTTCTATTCTGCCTATTGTTACAATAATGCTTCTCCTCACTATCAATATTTTCAGTTGCCCATGTTGGGGCCAAAGCAGGAAACTCTAATCACCTTTTGATAAAGAGTTTGGGCTGAGGTTGCAAAGACTGACTCTTGTCACAGAAATCCCCCTTTTATTCTCTACTAATTTTGACAGTCCAGCTCTGTTCATGAAAGCCAGATTAGATATCTTAGGGTTTTTTTTTGGTTGTTTGTTTGTTTTTTTTGTTGGCTTTATTTTTTATTTTGCTTTTTTTTTGTTGTTGTTTTTTACTTTACAAGACATAGATATCTTAGTTTTGTCATTAGGTTATCAAGCCTTTGAATTTATATTCATCCCATTAACTCAACTGGGACCATAAATGAGCTGTACCAAAGTGTTATATATTCTGTGTGCCCAGCTCTAAAGGAAATACATAGCAGGTGATCTCATACACCTCCATAAGACAGCTAACCCTAAGATCACCACTAATTCCACCCTCAACCCTACACCTGTGCTACCACAGCCTTAACCACTTCCTGTCTGTAATAAATCTTTGTTTGTGTATGAATATAACAGGAAACCCATGCCTAGGGATATGACTCAACACCATGGCAGACAACAAAGACCCACTGCCTCTCACAGCCTGTTTCTTGATACATTAGCCCAAACTTATCTTCCCTGATAACTCAGTTGGTAAAGAATCCACCTGCAATGCAGGAGACCCTGGTTTGATTCCTGAGTCTGGAAGTTCCACTGGAGAAGGGATAGGCTACCCACTCCAGTATTCTTGGGCTTTCCCTGTGGCTTTGCTGGTAAAGAATTTGCCTGCAATGCGGGAGACCTGGATTCGATCCCCAAGTTGGGAAGATCCCCTGGAGAAGGGAAAGGTTATCCATTCCAGTATTCTGGCCTGGAGAAATCCATTGACAGTATAGTCCATATAGTCACAAAGAGTCAGACATGACTGAATGACTTTCACTTCACCGTTCACTTCACATCTTCCTGACTCAGTAATGACAGCCTCAGCAAAATTGTTTGAAGCATCTTGCAGTGGAATGTCTATTAAGTTTAATGGAACCACATGCAGTAGGAATTGATACTGGATGCTTGGGGCTGGTGCACTAGGACAACCCAGAGGGATGGTACGGGGAGGGAGGAGGGAGGGGGATTCAGGATGGGGAACATGTGTATACCTGTGGCGGATTCATGTTGATGTATGGCAAAACCAATACAATATTGTAAAGTAATTAACCTCCAATTAAAATAAATAAATTTATATTTAAAAAGGAATTGTTCTCTAATATAAAAACACCCAACTTTTTTCTAACAACTGGTTGACTAAATATGAAATATCATTAATTTCTCTTCATATTAGTTAAGTCTTTTAAACTTCTCAACTAAAGGATCTCATGATTATATTCTGTTACTCAAAATACATCCATACCGAGAAAAATTCTTTGGACAGTCTCATATCAAACTCTGAATTTATATTTTTGTTAATTTTTGAAATGAGTTAGGTGTGGGCGGGGTGTGCTTCCCTGGTAGCTCAGCTGGTCAAGAATCCGCCTGCAATGCAGGAGACCCCAGTTCAATTCCTGGGTTGGGAAGGTGCCCTGGAGAAGGGATAGGCTACCCACTCCAGTATTCATGGGCTTCCCTGGTAGCTCAGTCAATAAAGAATCTGCCTGCAATGAGGGAAATCAGAGTTTGAGCCCTAGGTTGGAAAGATCCCCTTTAGGAGGGCATGACAATCCACTCCAATATTCTTGCCTAGAGAATCCCTGTGGACAGAGGAGCCTGCGCAGCTACAGTCCGTGGGGTCGAGAAGAGTCGGACACAACTGAGTGACTAAGCACAGCACAGCACAGGAATAGGGGAGTTTGTCGTTACAAAAGAGGAGCACAGGGGAGTTTAGTGGAGCAGTGAAACTGTTCTGTGTCATTATCTTGTGATGGCTACATGATCTCTACAATGGATTAGAATTCAAAATAAAGAGAAATATAAATTTAAAAAGTCAAATTTTCTATGTAATTACTTATGAATTAAGATTTAGAATATTGAATTAAAAATAGCAAAATAGGAATCTTTGACCATCTTTTCATCCACCAAAAACACCAATTTTCACAGTCATACTCCAAGGGACTACTCTGAAATCCAGCAGAGAAATTCCAGCACATCGTCTGACATCAGACACACTGAAGAGGGTTCAGTTCAGTTCAGTTCAGTCACTCAGTCATGTCCGACTCTTTGTGACCCCATGAATTGCAGCACGCCAGGCCTCCCTGTCCATCACCAACTCCCGGAGTTCACTCAGACTCACGTCCATTGAGTCGGTGATGCCATGCAGCCATCTCATCCTCTGTTGTCCCCTTTTCCTCCTGCCCCAAATCCCTCCCAGCATCAGAGTCTTTTCCAATGAGCCAACCCTTCACATGAGGTGGCCAAAGTACCGGAGTTTTAGCTTTAGTACCATTCCTTCCAGTGAACACCCAGGGCTGATCTCCTTCAGAATGGACAGGTTGGATCTCCTTGCAGTCCAAGGGACTCTCAAGAGTCTTCTCCAGCACCGCAGTTCAAAAGCAGCAATTCTTCAGCATTCAGCTTTCTTTACAGTCCAACTCTCACATCCATGGGTTAGGGGAACAATTTCACATTACCTTCATCACTCCTCCCCTCAAAGCACACAGCTGGGCTCCAGGAGAAACATTCTTGACCTGCAATTTCTCCACAGAGGAAAGTGAGGACCTGTGAGTGAGCATCTGCTCTTCAGCTTTGGGAGAACCTACAGAGAAGACTCGCCCCTTTCTCACCTCACCCAGAATACTTAGGTGTGCTGCTCAGCTGGGGAGTGGGGAGCGCCTGGGAACAGCAGCCAGGTCTCCAGGAGGGCATTAAAATGGACAAGTTTCCTACTACCAGGGCACTGGCTCCATCAGGACTGCTCACCAGTTGCTGGGGATGCCTTGTCTGCCAATCATCAAAAGTGGCCCAAGGGTGCCAGCCATCACACAACGTCTGACTCAAACACCACCCCACCTTGTGACTGCTCCCAGGGCACAAAGAACAGCCAGAGTGAGGCTTTGCAGATGCCTACTGAGCATGTGCAGAAGGCGGCCCCACTCTGCTGACCTGGAAGAAACAAGACAGATGTAAGCAGCCAGCCTCCCCCTACGGTAAGGAAGGAAAATGGAGGCTATCAACACCCAGACTGGCTTCCTAGGATCAAGAGAAGGCCATGAAGTTCATAGTAAATTGTCCAGAGACAGGAGAAAGCAAATACACCATTTGATTTGCAATCATTTGAACATTTTCAAATCACTTTCTATCTTACTTTTCCTCAAATACACAAAAAATATATACTATTATTGGGCACTAAAGGAAAACACGTGTCACATTTTCTCAATAAGAAGGTGGTCAATGCACATAAAAGGGATGTCAAACAATGTAAAATTATAATTTATTAATATTTCTCATAGAGCTATTTCAAAGCTGATGTTTGGGAACAAGACAATGAAGTGGGGAATGTTCAGTTCAATATTTAATATTAAGTGGAAAAAGATACTAATTAAGATAGGAATTTATAAAAAAGAGTAAACTGAATATTAGCAACATTGTGTGATCTTAGAATTGTCATTAATATATTAATTATATAAAGCATTTTCTTATATTTGGCATGTAATTTGTATAATCAGAAAAATATACTGTTTTCAAAGCACAATATTTTTAAAATCCATTCATGATAAGGATTGTGATATGGATAACAGGGGGAGTATAGAAGAGGAGTCTGAATGGCAAAATGTAAAGTTGGTCTTACAATTTAAAAATAAATCAGTAAACTAGTAACTTTCTTCAAGAATTCAGTAAGCAACAGGTATTCAACAACATGTTCTAACCCTTTCTAGCCACCCTTGAGCCTAATATTCTTATCCAGTGCTTTTCATGGCTTCCCTGATAGCTCAGTTGGTAAAGAATCACCTGCAATGCTGGAGACCCCGGTTCGATTCCTGGGTCTGGAAGATCCCCTGGAGAAGGGATAGGCTACCCACTAGAGTATTCTTGGGCTTTCCCTGTGGCTCAGCTGGTAAAGAATCTGCCTGCAATGTGGGAGAGCTGGGTTTAATCTCTGCGTTGGGAAGATACCCTGGAAAGGGAAAGGCTACCTATTCCAGTATTCTGGCCTGGAGAATTCCATAGACTATATAGTCGATAGTGTAGCAAAAAGTTGAACACAACTGAGTGACTTTCACTTTCACAAGTTTTTTATGACTAGCATATCAGTTTCCACCTGTAGAGAAACAATATAACATTTGTCATATTTGAAGGTTGCACCAAAGGAAGGGGGCTACCCCAGTCACCGGTTTGAGTACAGGCAGAAGATGCCTGGGAAGCAGTGTGTACTTGCTGCACAGAAGTAGACAGCCGAGTCTCCAGCCTCAGTGGCTGTGATGTGCAGGGAGAGACGTTTGGCTGTCTTGTTCAATAAAACAGTCAGTCTCTGGTCTTCCTCTTTGTCCTTATTTGAACGAATAGCTATAAGAAGCTGAGGACCTTTCCCAGGTTCTTGCTTATACCAAGGGAAATACTCTGAGTTACCATCTGTATAAGTGCAGGTGATAACAGAGCTGTTTCCCTCCTGGACACTCAGGGTAGAAGGACTCTGCTCCACCTTGTTCCCAAGGCTGACACCTATGGAGAAAGTAGAAGTCAGAGAAAGGAGAAAGGTTGTCAGATTATTTAGCTCTGGAGTTTACTTTCCCTTCGCTACAATAACTAGAATAAACCTGAATAAAGCCAGTCTTGGCATCTAAAGAATATCTGCTAATACACTCTGTTTCCCTTTAACCCTCAACTCACAGTCCAGCTGCAGCCACAAGAATGTGATTAAAGCTCCAATGGGTGTCTTCATTGTTTTTCCCATTTAAGATCAATTGTGGCCCTGCAGTCTCCAGCCAGGAGAGCTGCTTTTGTTACCAAGTGATCTCTTCTTTTCTCTAGTGGTTTCTTTCATTGTCTACCCAGCCAATAAGAAAAGGGCTCTGCCTCTGCCCCAAGCCTACCTATCCATTCAGAACCCACTCACATGACCCCTCCACATGTTCTGATCAGCGGAGGTGCACCACCATCTGGTGGTCACATCTCTAACTACTGAACCCTCTGGGTAAATGTCTTTCTCGCACCTGTGCCTATGAGGGACTCTGATGCATAAAAACAGCAAAGATCAAACAAATTGTCTTAGACTGAAAAATTAAATGCACAGTAAGAATGTAGAGATCAAGATTTACACCTCCGCACACACTGAGTCATTTTTAGTAAGTCAGTAGAAGGTAGATGCTGTTGCTCTTTATCCAGTGATGGGCCTGATATTAGTTTTGAAATGAGAAAACCATCATGATTCACTCTTCAACATAAAAATATAAAACTTTCCTTTCCAGCCTTTATGCCATGCTCTTTTGTCTACAATGGGGAGAAAATCTTTCTAAAAGGAACATGTAAGCCAAAGAAGACTATAAGAGAAAAAAGATCATCTGATATTCCAAATGCCTGTTATCTTAGATTGTGTTCCTCTAAGCCGGTCTTGCATGTTAGCTGTGACCATAGTTAACAATACTGTACTTTCCATTTGAAAGTTGCTTGGAGTGCAGACCTTAAATAACTCACCATAATAACAAGACAAAAACCCTGGTAATTATGTGCAGTGAAAGATGTGTTCACTAACCTTATCAGTGTTATCACTTCAAAATATATACATATATCAAATCATCACAGACACCTTAAACTCACACGCATCTTAAAAGCAGTGACTGACTCAGCCTTAGTGGCATTTCCTGCAGAGTATGAATACGAGTCAATTCTGCTGGCATCTTCTGCTGCCTGGGCCATCGCTGGCTCAGAGTCTATATTCTATTATTTTTCTTCCAAACTGCAGTACAGTGTTGTTTCCCAAGTCACTGACATTGACATTTCCCCAATAAAATGTTCTTTCCCCAATACATTTCCCCTTAACTTCCGTGAGTTTCCAGAATTATCTTCCTCTGCCAAAACCACTTTGATTACTTAGAATTTTCTGGTTACCGCTGTGAGAATAAATCCAAGAAAGCCTCAGTATTGCCTGTGTCTTCTAGAGAAATAGTGAATATAGAAGACTGACCCTAAAGAACCTGTCGTAAGAAACGGTCCCTGAGCAAACAAGACTACCCCATTTCCAGGGGTAGAAGCCCCTCTCCTGTGATTTGGATTATCTGGCCCTGTGGATTACAAAGAATAAATTTAACCTCTATTCTGTATCTCATACCTTAAAAGATTTTCAGAGCTACGGTGAAGAATATCTAGTCAATATATAAATATGTATATTTATTAAAATGTGCGGGTTTTATGCATGTTAAACTTCTTGCATTGCAGGCAGATTATTTACCATCTGAGCCACCAAGGAAGCCCAGATAATACACAAAGTTTGGAACAATTTTTTCTGTGACATTCTTAATTCATCAAAGACTAACTTCCACAATTCTTCTGGATATAGAAAGCAGTTATTGCTTGTCATAAATTCCCTGGTGGCTCAAACAGTAAAGAATTTGCCTGCAATGCAGCAGACCCAGGTTTGATCCTTGGGTCAGGAAGATCCCTTGGAGAAGGGAATGGCAACCCACTCCAGTATTCTTTCCTGGAAAAATCCCATGGACAGAGGAGCCTGGCAGGCTACAGTCCACGGGGTCACAGAGTCAGACATGACCTATCGACTAACACTGCTGTAAAGAATTGTGGAGAGCACTGGTGTTCTCTACTTGCAAGTAATCTCACTCAGGCCTCCCATGTTAGTGCCCGCCACAAACCTTCAACCCACACATACACAGGCACTTGCAAGAGCAACACCATCTTTGTCAACTATTCAAAGATAACGGGTCCTTCTTTTTTAAATTCTTTCAGAGCACACATCATGACACCTCTCACACTAAACCTAGGTTTCTTCTTTGTCTAGTCTGTAACACAAGCCTTAATTCTTCCTTACAGTTCTCACCTTCGGAAATTTTGCTGACATCACTATGTACTGTGATCTCCTTATCTATTCTTTTTGTGTTTGCAGGTTTATAGCCTTTCTTATTTCTTTACTATCTTAGAGATAAATGTGTATTATTTATCTACTGTGTTTATACAAATTTCAGACAAAACATTTTATTGCACAACATTTTGTATTGTTTAAGTATACTCTGAGAGGCATTTTATTTATAAAATTTTAAAAATAAAATTGGATGAGGGGTATCTCCTCCCACCGTGCTTCCTGACCTTCAATGTTGGATGGCTCCTCTAGGCCCTCCTGCGCCCACACAGCCACGACTCCTTGGTCCTGGGGTTGCCCCTCCCTGCCGCCGCCCCTAGCCTTGGGCATGGGGTTGCTGCTCCTTGTCACCACCATGGCCTCGAGCATGGGGTTGCTCCTTCCTGCTTCTGCCCTTGGCCTCGGACAAGGGTTGGCTCCTCCTGGCCGCTGCCCCTGGCCTCAGACCGCGGGGTAGCTCCTCTTGGCCGTTCTTGTGCCATCACAACCTGCCACTCTAGGCCGCTGCCCCTGAACTCGGACGTGGGGTAGCTCTCGGCCACGCTTAATGCGCTTAGTGCACCGGCCCGCCGCCACCGCCTGCACTTAGTGCGCCCATCTCACACGCTAGTAAAGTAATGCTCAAAATTCTCCAAGCCAGGCTTCAGCAATACGTGAACTGTGAACTTCCTGATGTTCAAGCTGGTTCTAGAAAAGGCAGAGGAACCAGAGATCAAATTGCCAGAGGAACCAGAGATCAAATTGCCAACATCTGCTGGATCATGGAAAAAGCAAGAGAGTTCCAGAAAAACATCTATTTCTGCTTTATTTACTATGCCAAAGCCTTTGACTGTGTGGATTATGATAAACTGTGGAAAATTCTGAAAGAGATGGGAATACCAGACCACCTGACCTGCCACTTGAGAAATCTGTATGCAGGTCAGGAAGCAACAGTTAGAACTGGACATGGAACAATGGATTGGTTCCAAATAGGAAAGGGAGTGCGTCAAGGCTGTATATTGTCACCCTGCTTATTTAACTTCCATGCAGAGTACATCATGAGAAACGCTGGAAGAAACACAAGCTGGAATCAAGATTGCCAGGAGAAATATCAATAACCTCAGATATGCAGATGACACCACCCTTATGGTAGAAAGTGAAGAGGAGCTAAAGGGCCTCTTGATGAACGTGAAAGAGGAGAGTGAAAAAGTTGGCTTAAAGCTCAACATTCAGGAAACAAAGATCACGGCATCTGGTCCCATCACTCCATGGGAAATAGATGGGGAAACAGTGGAAACAGTGTCAGACTTCAATTTTTTGGGCTCCAAAATCACTTCAGATGGTGACTGCAGCCATGAAATTAAAAGATGCTTACTCCTTGGAAGAAAAGTTGTGACCAACCTAGATAGTATATTCAAAAGCAGAGACATTATTTTGCCAACTATGGTTGGTCTACTCAAGGCTATGGTTTTTCCTGTGGTCATGTATGGATGTGAGAGTTGGACTGTGAAGAAGGCTGAGCGCCGAAGAATTGATGCTTTTGAACTGTGGTGTTGGAGAAGACTCTTGAGAGTCCCTTGGACTGCAAGGAGATCCAGCCAGTCCATTCTGAAGGAGATCAACCCTGGGATTTCTTTGTAAGGAATGATGCTAAAGCTGAAACTCCAGTACTTTGGCCACCTCATGCGAAAAGTTGACTCATTGGAAAAGACTCTGATGCTGGGAGGGATTGTGGGAAGGAGGAGAAGGCGATTCCAGAGAATGAGATGGCTGGATGGCATCATGTTCTCGATGGACGTGAGTCTGAGAGAACTCTGAGAGATGGTGATGAACAGGGAAGACTGGCGTGCTGCGATTCATGGGGTCGCAAAGAGTCGGACACGACTGAGTGACTGAACTGAACTGAACTGAACTGAAGATCATTTTTGTACAGTTCTTCCGTGTATTCTTGCCACCTCTTCTTAAATATCTTCTGCTTTTGTTAGGTCCAGACCATTTCTGTCCTTTATCGAGCCCATCTTCACATGAAATGTTCCCTTGATATCTCTAAGCACGGATGGCTGCGAGAGCCGGGCCGGCGCACTAAGCATGGCCGAGAGGAGCTACCCCATGTCTGAGGTCAGTGGCAGCAGGGAGAAGGCACCCCGCAACCAGGGTCAGGGGCCGCGGCCTGGAGGAGCTATCCTGCATCTGAGGAGAGGGGCAGTGGCCGGGAGGAGACACCCTGTGTCCGAGGTCAGGGCGGTGGCTGGGTGGAGCTACCCCACATCCAAGGCCAGGTGCGGCCGGGGGGAGACACCCCGCTTCCGAGGTCAGGGGCGGCCGTGGGGAGAAAACCTGCATCCGAGGTCAGTGTGGCAGCTGGGTGGAGCTACCCCACGTCAAAGGCCAGGGGTGGCCAGGGGGAGACACCCCGTATCCGTGTCCGATGTCAGGGGTGGCCAGGGGAGACACCCTGCGTCTGAGGTCAGGGACGGCCAGAAGAAGCCACCTCGCGCTCGAGACCACGGGCAGTGACGCTGAGGAGACACTGCGAGCCAGATGCCAGAGGTGGCAGCTGGGAGGAGCCACCTTGCACCCTAGGCCAGGGGCTGTAGCCCTGAGGAGCCACCCCGAGCTTGAGCCTGAGGCCAGGGGTGGCAGCTGAAAGGAGCCACCTACACTCGAGGCCAGGGCTGGTGGCCAGGAGGAACAACCCGAGGAGCAGTGGCTGCGCAGGAGCAGGAAGGACTAGAAGGAGCTATCCCACATTGAAGGTCAGGAAGGCAGTGGTAAAGAGATACCCATTGTTCAAGGTAAGAAACAGCAGCTGTGCTTTGCTGGAGCAGCTGTGAAAAGATACCCCACGCTCAAGGTAAGAGAAACCCCAGTAAGATGGTAGGTGTTGCAAGAGGGCATCAGAGGGCAGACACACTGAAACCATACTCACAGAAAACTAGTCAATCTAATCCCTTGTAGCTCAGTCAGTAAAAATCTGCCTGCAGTGCAGGAGACCAGGGATCAGTCTCTGGGTTGGGAAGATCCTTTGGAGAAGGAAATGGCAACCCATTCCAGTGTCTTTGCCTGGAAAATCTCATGGACAGAGGCTGCAGTCCATGGGGTCACAAAGAGTCGGGCACGACTGAGCAACTAACACTAACACGATACCCATCTTCAGATGGCGCTTGGAAATCTGAACAAGCTGCTCTAACCTCTTAGGTCTATTTTGTTGTTAGGCCTCTACCTGACAGAAGTCCTTTAACAGAACATGCCTAGGGTATGTCTGTAACTGAAAAGATACCAATTTCCTTGAGCATGTTAAAATAGTTCTTTACATCATCATGCATTCCATGTGAGCTAGTCATAATTCATCAAACACCAGAAAAGCATTTTGGGTTGAACTTAGAAGAAGTAATAAAAAACCAAGTCATTACTGAGTGATTCTTTACTTTTCAACACTGTACCCTAATATGTAGAGCAGTCAACTGAGATTTATTACATCACAAAATGTCTGTCCATTTAAACAAAAATGATGAATAAACAAACAATCTTTGAGGAATCACTACTTTTGGAAATGCACTATGTCCTTGGTTGGTTGATTTAGTCGCTAAGTCTTCTCCAACTCTTGCAACCACATGGACTGTAGCCTGCAAGGCTCCTCTGCCCGTGGGACTCTCCAGGCAAGAATACTGGAGCGGTTTGCCATTTCCTTCTCCAGGGGATCTTCCTGACCCAGGAATCAAACCCAGATCTCCTACTTTATAGGCAGATTCTTTACCAACTGAGCTATGAGGGACTAGTCCTAAATTATATCAATTGTAAGGAATTCTATCTTTTAATAAAAGCTTTTAAGTAGGAAATGTCATATATCTTACTAATAGTCATGTATTCCTGAATATAAAAATCATTTGAAAATGAAAATATGAATCCTAGTCAGAAAGAAACACCATAAATTGAATTTATGAAATTCTACTTGATGTGCTGATGAATATCTTATTCTCTCACAGTTTCCAGCTGGTTAAGTATTAGTCGTTTACTCCTTTCTGATTCTTTGTGATCCTATTGACTGTAGCCTGCCAAGCTCCTCTGTCCATGGAATTCTCCAGATGAAAATCCCAGAGTGGGTTGCCATTCCCTTCTGCAGGAGATCTTTCCAACCCAGAGATCGAACCGTTTCTCCCTCATTGCAGGCAGGTTCTTTACTGTCTGAGCAACAAGTACTAACTAATCTTACTAAATCTTACTAATAATACACTTAGTAGATATCTAATCCCAATACACTTTTTATTACTTAATGTAATAAGTAATAAGCAAAATGTTATACCAACATTTTGATACCAAGCTTTAACCAAATAATTTTCCTCCACCATGTCTGGAACCCTAAAGATGTGAATTTCTGTCAAAAACCTGGAGCTTGAGTTAGGACTCTTCTTTCCCAGCTTTTCAAATTGTTAAAGACTTATAAATTGATATTTATGCAACAGCTGATGATAGAATCAATATGTGCATGATTTAAAATTACAGATTCTGGATGCACCACAAATTTCATGAAGCATATTTTCCAAAATTGAGACTTGTGAATTTGTAATTTTGAAAGCTCCCTAGGAGGTTTTGTTGAAAACAGTCCAACAAAATTTCATTTGGGATCAATGTCTAGACAAAGATAGTTGCCAAGGTTCAGGGAGAAAGCTCTGGGCTCAGAATGGAAAAATGTTTCCATGACTACACTGTGCTAAGTCACTTCACTTGTGTCGGACTCTTTGCCACCACATAGACTGTAGCCCACCAGGCTCCTCTGTCTATGGGATCCTCCAGGCAAGAATACTGGAGTGCATTGCCATATCCTCCTCCAGAGGATCTTCCTGACCCAGGGACTGACTCTCGGGTTGGTTCTTTACCACTAGCGCCACCTGGGAAGCCTATGACTATACAAGTTGTGTTAAATGATTCTTTTCTGTGAAGTGCCAGCAGCAAAAAAGAAAGTCTTCTTTAGCGCACTTTTTTTTAAGCTGGCTTTTTCTGAATGTTCATTTTATTAAAAAAAAAAATTAAAAGAAACCAAAAACCCTGAGGGCTATCAGGCTAAAGTTCTGGAGAAGGAAACAGTCCATAAAGCCCCTGTAATCATTAGTCGCTAGACACATAGATGGAAGCCTAGCTCAGTTTCTTTCAGAGAATTGACTCTCCACAGTTTCAGATCAGGGCATTCCATAAATCCGAAGTCAACGTGTGACTGGTTTCCCATATTCCAATTAAGTAGGAAAAGCAGACTCAGATACTGGTTGGCCTCACATATTTCTTCCTTTCTCCTTCACCTTCCAAATCGCATTGTCAGAACCTGCCTCAAAATTATGCTAGAAAGGAATTCAGGAAAAGGAGCTAAAAACTTTTATTCTGATATAAAGTGGAAAAACAATACAGATTTGACAATGCTGAGTTGAAGAAACTGAGTATAGAATGCATGGATGCAGAAAGTTGTTATCCACGCTTAAAAATAAAACATATTTTAAGGCCAGTAAGAATGTAGAGCACAAATATTTGCATTTGAGTCACACCAGAAGTCTTGTACAACAGTGAAGAAAGATATTTGTTAAATTTGGATTTAATGCCATTATTGAAGCATAATTTTCATAAAAATATACTGAACTTATTTAAAGTAAGCTTTTATAGTATTAGACAAATATGTATGTACATATATATGCATAATTGTGAAACCATCATCACAATCAAGACAATGAACTGTGCATCACCACCAAAAGTTTCCTCATATCTCTTTGGGGTCCTCTCGACCCTCTCCCCACCTCCTTGTTATTAATTGTTATTAATAACAAGTAAAACTTGTTATTAATTAGTATAACATGATATAAATGGGAAAATGTATAACTTTTGTCTAGCTTCCTTCATTTGGCATAATTATTTTAGGATTCTTTCATGGTTATAAATATCAATGGCTTATTCTTTTGTGTTGCTGAGTAGTATTCCATTATATGGATACAAAATTTTTCTTATCTATTCACTTTTAGGTTAGTCCCAGTTTAGGGCTGTTACAAATAAAGTTGTTATGAATATGTGTGAATAAAGATTTTTTTATAGACATGCTTTCATTTTTCTTGGGTCAATATCTGGGGTGAAATGGCTGAATCATAGGGGAGGTGTATATTTGACTTTAACTTTCTTATTTTTTCTGGTAGATTTCTTTCTTTCATAGATCCACTGGACTTTATACTCAGACAATTATACTCTCTGACTAAAGATAGTTTCACTTTTCCTTTCAAAACTCTTTGCCTTTTGTTTCTTCCTCTTTCCTATTGCACTGACCAGAACCCCTGGTACAATATTAAATACAAGTGCTAAAAGCCAAAATTCTTCCCTTTTTCTTGCCTTTATTCATGAAGCCTTGTCCTTTCTATACTGCTACTTTATTTAAACCATGGTTTGACTTGTACAGAATCATCATAGTTGTGAGACTTCCACAAGATTATGAGAGGTCTATGGACAGAAAGGAGAATAATTTTCAGATGCACTCCAGAAATCTGAAGCATCTATACATCTCATAAATTTGGACCACAGTTACTACCCCAGCACCTCCTAGAGTAAAACTCGGAGCCCCCCACAATAAAAGACAAATACACAAGCAGTAAGTGGAAGCCAAGATTTCAATATAAATATGGTTGAGAAAAACTCATCATTTTTTTTCTTATACACCACAGAAATAGAAATAAACTAAATGCAACAAAGAGATTAAAGAAAAGGAATAAATGCTATATCTATAATTTCAATCAAATTAGAGATGAGTCAAAATATCAGATAAGAGATACCAAAATCAAATAAGCTTGCACAAATACATATGTTCTGAACAGCTATAGTGAGTGAATCATGCCAGGTCGAAAGGAAACCTTTCCAGATCAAATCCATCTGTTAATGGCCTTCCATGTATTAAAATAATCCTTTTTTAAAAAGTCAGGTTATGGTTTTATTATTTTCCCTTGATCAGTCAATTTCTGCTTTATCTTTAACTCCTTCACTTTGATTTCTTTCATTTTGTTTTATTGTTCACACTAATTTCTTGAGTTACATACTATAGTTATTTAATCTAAATAACATTNTGTACTTTCCATTTGAAAGTTGCTTGGAGTGCAGACCTTAAATAACTCACCATAATAACAAGACAAAAACCCTGGTAATTATGTGCAGTGAAAGATGTGTTCACTAACCTTATCAGTGTTATCACTTCAAAATATATACATATATCAAATCATCACAGACACCTTAAACTCACACGCATCTTAAAAGCAGTGAGTGACTCAGCCTTAGTGGCATTTCCTGCAGAGTATGAATACGAGTCAATTCTGCTGGCATCTTCTGCTGCCTGGGCCATCGCTGGCTCAGAGTCTATATTCTATTATTTTTCTTCCAAACTGCAGTACAGTGTTGTTTCCCAAGTCACTGACATTGACATTTCCCCAATAAAATATTCTTTCCCCAATACATTTCCCCTTAACTTCCGTGAGTTTCCAGAATTATCTTCCTCTGCCAAAACCACTTTGATTACTTAGAATTTTCTGGTTACCGCTGTGAGAATAAGTCCAAGAAAGCCTCAGTATTGCCTGTGTCTTCTACAGAAATAGTGAATATAGAAGACTGACCCTAAAGAACCTGTCGTAAGAAACGGTCCCTGAGCAAACAAGACTATCCCATTTCCAGGGGTAGAAGCCCCTCTCCTGTGATTTGGATTCTCTGGCCCTGTGGATTACAAAGAATAAATTTAACCTCTATTCTGTATCTCATACCTTAAAAGATTTTCACAGCTACAGTGAAGAATATCTAGTCAATATATAAATATGTATATTTATTAAAATGTGCGGGTTTTATGCATGTTAAACTTCTTGCATTGCAGGCAGATTATTTACCATCTGAGCCACCAAGGAAGCCCAGATAATACACAAAGTTTGGAACAATTTTTTCTGTGACGTTCTTAATTCATCAAAGACTAACTTCCACTTTTCTTCTGGATATAGAAAGCAGTTATTGCTTGTCATAAATTCCATGGTGGCTCAAACAGTAAAGAATTTGCCTGCAATGCAGCAGACCCAGGTTTGATCCTTGGGTCAGGAAGATCCCCTGGAGAAGGGAATGGCAACCCACTCCAGTATTCTTGCCTGGGAAAATCCCATGGACAGAGGAGCCTGGCAGGCTACAGTCCACGGGGTCACAGAGTCAGACATGACCAATTGACTAGCACTGCTATAAAGAACTGTGGAGAGCACTGGTGTTCTCTACTTGCAAGTAATCTCACTCAGGCCTCCCATGTTAGTGCCCGCCACAAACCTTCAACCCACACATACACAGGCACTTGCAAGAGCAACACCATCTTTCTCAACTATTCAAAGATAACTGGTCCTTCTTTTTTAAACTCTTCCAGAGCACACATCATGACACCTCTCACACTAAACCTAGGTTTCTTCTTTGTCTTCTTTGTCTAGTCTGTAACACAAGCCTTAATTCTTCCTTACAGTTCTCACCTTCGGAAATTTTGCTGACATCACTATGTACTGTGATCTCCTTATCTATTCTTTTTGTGTTTGCAGGTTTATAGCCTTTCTTATTTCTTTACTATCTTAGAGATAAATGTGTATTATTTATCTACTGTGTTTATACAAATTTCAGACAAAACATTTTATTGCACAACATTTTGTATTGTTTAAGTATACTCTGAGAGGCATTTTATTTATAAAATTTTAAAAATAAAATTGGATGAGGGGTATCTCCTTCCACCGTGCTTCCTGACCTTCAATGTTGGATGGCTCCTCTAGGCCCTCCTGCGTCCGCACAGCCACCACTCCCTGGACCTGGGGTTGCCCCTCCCAGCTGCCGCCCCTAGCATTGGGTGTGGGGTTGCTGCTCCTTGTCGCCACCCTGGCCTCGAGCATGGGATTGCTCCTTCCTGCTGCCGCCCTTGGCCTCGGGCGCCTACCCTGGCCTCAGACAAGGGTTGGCTCCTCCTGGCCGTTCTTGTGCCATCACAACCTGCCACTCTAGGCCGCTGCCCCTGAACTCGGACATGGGGTAGCTCTCGGCCACGCTTAATGCGCTTAGTGCACCGGCCCGCTGCCACTGCCTGTGCTTAGTGTGCCCATCTCACACACTAGTAAAGTAATGCTCAAAATTCTCCAAGCCAGGCTTCAGCAATACATGAACTGTGAACTTCCTGATGTTCAAGCTGTTTCTAGAAAAGGCAGAGGAACCAGAGATCAAATTGCCAACATCTGTTGGATCATGGAAAAAGCAAGAGAGTTCCAGAAAAACATCTATTTCTGCTTTATTGACTATGCCAAAGCCTTTGACTGTGTGGATTATGATAAACTGTGGAAAATTCTTCAAGAGATGGGAATACCAGACCACCTGACCTGCCTCTTGAGAAATCTGTATGCAGGTCAGGAAGCAGCAGTTAGAAGTGGACATGGAACAATGGACTGGTTCCAAATAGGAAAGGGAGTGCATCAAGGCTGTATATTGTCACCCTGCTTATTTAACTTCCATGCAGAGTACATCATGAGAAAAGCTGGAAGAAACACAAGCTGGAATCAAGATTGCCAGGAGAAATATCAATAACCTCAGATATGCAGATGACATCACCCTTATGGCAGAAAGTGAAGAGGAGCTAAAGGGCCTCTTGATGAAGGTGAAAGAGGAGAGTGAAAAAGTTGGCTTAAAGCTCAACATTCAGGAAACAAAGATCACGGCATCCAGTCCCATCACTCCATGGGAAATAGATGGGGAAACAGTGAAAACAGTGTCAGACTTCAATTTTTGGGGCTCCAAAATTACTGTGAGTGGTGACTGTAGCCATGAAATTAAGAGATGCTTACTCCTTGGAAGAAAACTTATGACCAACCTAGATAGCATATTCAAAAGCAGAGACATTACTTTGCCGACTATGGTTGGTCTACTCAAGGCTATGGTTTTTCCTGTGGTCGTGTATGGATGTGAGAGTTGGACTGTGAAGAAGGCTGAGCACTGAAGAATTGATGCTTTTGAACTGTGGTGTTGGAGAAGACTCTTGAGAGTCCCTTGGACTGCAAGGAGATCCAACCAGTCCATTCTGAAGGAGATCAGCCCTGGGATTTCTTTGGAAGGAATGATGCTAAAGCTGAAACTCCAGTACTTTGGCCACCTCATGCGAAAAGTTGACTCATTGGAAAAGACTCTGATGTTGGGAGGGATTGTGGGAAGGAGGAGAAGGGGATTCCAGAGAATGAGATGGCTGGATGGCATCACATTCTCGATGGACGTGAGTCTGAGTGAACTCCTAGAGATGGTGATGAACAGGGAAGACTGGCGTGCTGCAATTCATGGGGTCGCAAAGAGTTGGACACGACTGAGTGACTGAACTGAGCTGAAGATCATTTTTGTACAGTTCTTCCATGTATTCTTGCCACCTCTTCTTAATATCTTCTGCTTTTGTTAGGTCCAGACCATTTCTGTCCTTTATCGAGCCCATCTTCACACGAAATGTTCCCTTGATATCTCTAAGCACAGATGGCTGCGAGAGCCGGACTGGCGCACTAAGCGCGACTGAGAGGAGCTACCCCATGTCTGAGGTCAGTGGAAGCAGGGAGAAGGCACCCCGCAACCAGTGTCAGGGGCCGTGGCCTGGAGGAGCTATCCTGCATCTGAGGAGAGGGGCAGTGGCCGGGAGGAGACACCCTGTGTCCGAGGTCAGGGCGGTGGCTGGGTGGAGCTATCCCACGTCCAAGGCCAGGTGCGGCCGGGGGGAGAAACCTCACGTCCGAGGTCAGGGGCGGCCGTGGGGAGAAAACCTGCGTCCAAGGTCAGTGTGGCAGCTGGGTGGAGCTACCCCACGTCAAAGGCCAGGGGTGGCCAGGGGGAGACACCCCGCATCTGTGTCCGAGGTCAGGGGCGGCCGGGTGGAGACACCCTGCGTCTGAGGTCAGGGACGGCCAGAAGAAGCCACCTCGCATTCGAGACCACAGGCAGTGACGCTTAGGAGACACTGCGAGCCAGATGCCAGAGGTGGCAGCTGGGAGGAGCCACCTTGCGCCCTAGGCCAGGGGTTGTAGCCCTGAGGAGCCACCCCGAATTTGAGCCTGAGGCCAGGGTTGGCAGCTGAAAGGAGCCACCTACACTCGAGGCCAGGGCTGGCGGCCGGGAGGATCAGCCCGAGGAGCAGTGGCTGTGCAGGAGCAGGAGGGACTAGAAGGAGCTATCCCACATTGAAGGTCAGGAAGGCAGCGGTAAGGAGATACCCCTCATTCAAGGTAAGAAACAGCAGCTGTGCTTTGCTGGAGCAGCTGTGAAAAGATACCCCACGCTCAAGGTAAGAGAAACCCCAGTAAGATGGTAGGTGTTGCAAGAGGGTATCAGAGGGCAGACACACTGAAACCATACTCACAGAAAACTAGTCAATCTAATCCCTTGTAGCTCAGTCAGTAAAAATCTGCCTGCAGTGCAGGAGACCAGGGTTCAGTCTCTGGGTTGGGAAGATCCTTTGGAGAAGGAAATGGCAACCCATTCCAGTGTCCTTGCCTGGAAAATCTCATGGACAGAGGCTGCAGTCCATCGGGTCACAAAGAGTCGAGCACGACTGAGCAACTAACACTAACACGATACCCATCTTCAGATGGTGCTTGGAAATCTGAACAAGCTGCTCTAACCTCTTAGGTCTATTTTGTTGTTAGGCCTCTACCTGACAGAAGTCCTTTAACAGAACATGCCTAGGGTATGTCTGTAACTGAAAAGATACCAATTTCCTTGAGCATGTTAAAATAGTTCTTTACATCATCATGCATTCCATGTGAGCTAGTCATCAAACACCAGAAAAGCATTTTGGGTTAAACTTAGAAGAAGTAATAAAAAACCAAGTCATTACTGAGTGATTCTTTACTTTTCAACACTGTACCCTAATATGTAGAGCAGTCAACTGAGATTTATTACATCACAAAATGTCTGTCCATTTAAACAAAAATGATGAATAAACAAACAATCTTTGAGGAATCACTACTTTTGGAAATGCACTATGTCCTTGGTTGGTTGATTTAGTCGCTAAGTCTTCTCCAACTCTTGCAACCACATGGACTGTAGCCTGCAAGGCTCGTCTGCCCGTGGGACTCTCCAGGCAAGAATACTGGAGCAGTTTGCCATTTCCTTCTCCAGGGGATCTTCCTGACCCAGGAATCAAACCCAGATCTCCTACTTTATAGGCAGATTCTTTACCAACTGAGCTATGAGGGACTAGTCCTAAATTATATCAATTGTAAGGAATTCTATCTTTTAATAAAAGCTTTTAAGTAGGAAATGTCATATATCTTACTAATAGTCATGTATTCCCAAATATAAAAATCATTTGAAAATGAAAATATGAATTCTAGTCAGAAAGAAACACCATAAATTGAATTTATGAAATTCTACTTGATGTGCTGATGAATATCTTATTCTCTCACAGTTTCCAGCTGGTTAAGTATTAGTCATTTACTCCTTTCTGATTCTTTGTGATCCTATTGACTGTAGCCTGCCAAGCTCCTCTGTCCATGGAATTCTCCAGATGAGAATCCCAGAGTGGGTTGCCATTCCCTTCTGCAGGAGATCTTTCCAACCCAGAGATCGAACCGTTTCTCCCTCATTGCAGGCAGGTTCTTTACTGTCTGAGCAACAAGTACTAACTAATCTTACTAAATCTTACTAATAATACACTTAGTAGATATCTAATCCCAATACACTTTTTATTACTTAATGTAATAAGTAATAAGCAAAATGTTATACCAACATTTTGATACCAAGCTTTAACCAAATAATTTTCCTCTACCATGTCTGGAACCCTAAAGATGTGAATTTCTGTCAAAAACCTGGAGCTTGAGTTAGGACTCTTCTTTCCCAGATTTTCAAATTGTTAAAGACTTATAAATTGATATTTATGCAACAGCTGATGATAGAATCAATATGTGCATGATTTAAAATTACAGATTCTGGATGCACCACAAATTTCATGAAGCATATTTTCCAAAATTGAGACTTGTGAATTTGTAATTTTGAAAGCTCCCTAGGAGGTTTTGTTGAAAACAGTCCAACAAAATTTCATTTGGGATCAATGTCTAGACAAAGATAGTTGCCAAGGTTCAGGGAGAAAGCTCTGGGCTCAGAATGGAAAAATGTTTCCATGACTACACTGTGCTAAGTCACTTCACTTGTGTCGGACTCTTTGCCACCACATAGACTGTAGCCCACCAGGCTCCTCTGTCTATGGGATCCTCCAGGCAAGAATACTGGAGTGCATTGCCATATCCTCCTCCAGAGGATCTTCCTGACCCAGGGACTGACTCTCGGGTTGGTTCTTTACCACTAGCGCCACCTGGGAAGCCTATGACTATACAAGTTGTGTTAAATGATTCTTTTCTGTGAAGTGCCAGCAGCAAAAAAGAAAGTCTTCTTTAGCGCACTTTTTTTTTAAGCTGGCTTTTTCTGAATGTTCATTTTATTTAAAAAAAAAATTAAAAGAAACCAAAAACCCTGAGGGCTATCAGGCTAAAGTTCTGGAGAAGGAAACAGTCCATAAAGCCCCTGTAATCATTAGTCGCTAGACACATAGATGGAAGCCTAGCTCAGTTTCTTTCAGAGAATTGACTCTCCACAGTTTCAGATCAGGGCATTCCATGAATCCAAAGTCAACGTGTGACTGGTTTCCCATATTCCAATTAAGTAGGAAAAGCAGACTCAGATACTGGTTGGCCTCACATATTTCTTCCTTTCTCCTTCACCTTCCAAATCGCATTGTCAGAACCTGCCTCAAAATTATGCTAGAAAGGAATTCAGGAAAAGGAGCTAAAAAATTTTATTCTGATATAAAGTGGAAAAACAATACAGATTTGACAATGCTGAGTTGAAGAAACTGAGTATAGAATGCATGGATGCAGAAAGTTGTTATCCACGCTTAAAAATAAAACATATTTTAAGGCCAGTAAGAATATAGAGCACAAATATTTGCATTTGAGTCACACCAGAAGTCTTGTACAACAATGAAGAAAGATATTTGTTAAATTTGGATTTAATGCCATTATTGAAGCATAATTTTCATAAAAATATACTGAACTTATTTAAAGTAAGCTTTTATAGTATTAGACAAATATATATGTACATATATATGCATAATTGTGAAACCATCATCACAATCAAGACAATGAACTGTGCATCACCACCAAAAGTTTCCTCATATCTCTTTGGGGTCCTCTAGACCCTCTCCCCACCTCCTTGTTATTAATTGTTATTAATAACAAGTAAAACTTGTTATTAATTAGTATAACATGATATAAATGGGAAAATGTATAACTTTTGTCTAGCTTCCTTCATTTGGCATAATTATTTTAGGAGTCTTTCATGGTTATAAATATCAATGGCTTATTCTTTTGTGTTGCTGAGTAGTATTCCATTATATGGATACAAAATTTTTCTTATCTATTCACTTTTAGGTTAGTCCCAGTTTAGGGCTGTTACAAATAAAGTTGTTATGAATATGTGTGAATAAAGTTTTTTTTATAGACATGCTTTCATTTTTCTTGGGTCAATATCTGGGGTGAAATGGCTGAATCATAGGGGAGGTGTATATTTGACTTTAACTTTCTTATTTTTTCTGGTAGATTTCTTTCTTTCATAGATCCACTGGACTTTATACTCAGACAATTATACTCTCTGACTAAAGATAGTTTCATTTTCCTTTCAAAACTCTTTGCCTTTTGTTTCTTCCTCTTTCCTATTGCACTGACCAGAACCCCTGGTACAATATTAAATACAAGTGCTAAAAGCCAAAATTCTTCCCTTTTTCTTGCCTTTATTCATGAAGCCTTGTCCTTTCTATACTGCTACTTTATTTAAACAATGGTTTGACTTGTACAGAATCATCATAGTTGTGAGACTTCCACAAGATTATGAGAGGTCTATGGACAGAAAGGAGAATAATTTTCAGATGCACTCCAGAAATCTGAAGCATCTATACATCTCATAAATTTGGACCGCAGTTACTACCCCAGCACCTCCTAGAGTAAAACTCGGAGCCCCTCACAATAAAAGACAAATACACAAGCAGTAAGTGGAAGCCAAGATTTCAATATAAATATGGTTGAGAAAAACTCATCATTTTTTTTCTTATACACCACAGAAATAGAAATAAACTAAATGCAACAAAGAGATTAAAGAAAAGGAATAAATGCTATATCTATAATTTCAATCAAATTAGAGATGAGTCAAAATATCAGATAAGAGATACCAAAATCAAATAAGCTTGCACAAATACATATGTTCTGAACAGCTATAGTGAGTGAATCATGCCAGGTCGAAAGGAAACCTTTCCAGATCAAATCCATCTGTTAATGCACTTCCATGTATTAAAATAATCCTTTTTTAAAATGTCAAGTTATGGTTTTATTATTGATTTTATTATTTTCCCTTGATCAGTCAATTTCTGCTTTATCTTTAACTCCTTCACTTTGATTTCTTTCATTTTGTTTTATTGTTCACACTAATTTCTTGAGTTACATACTATAGTTATTTAATCTAAATAACATTTTTGTACTTGGAAGAAAATTAAAAATAAATATAAAAAAGAAAGTTAAATTCATTATGTATAGAGACATGAACATGTAGGAATACAGAGAGGGAAATTTGCTTGACGATAAGGTAAAAACTAAAATATAAAGAAAAATATTAAAAGTCCTTTACAAACTGAGAAAAATTGCATAGTAGTCACCTTAGAAAGTAAATATGAGTACCATGGACTCACACCAAACAGACCTAAATCAAACTAATTCAGAAACAGTTAAAACAGCGTGGTCTATAAAAAGAGACTTCATTCTGAGAGGACCATCATTATTGAAAACAATGCCTATAACATAATTGAAGGAAACCAGAATATGTCAACCCAAATTATGCCTCTTTGACATTAAAATTATTTTGAGTAAATGCAGGAAAGGATCCCTTTTTTCCTGCCTAAAAGCAGTGAATAAATTCTTTTTTTTTTTTTTGAAGAGAGATTCTATAATGGCACCAAGGACTGTTTGTATTCAAGAAAGATTAGGATATACAGGGGGTAAGTGGACTATCACTAGCCCATGGTCTTGTCAGTTCTTCACAAATTTATTGTTCCTTCATCCTAGAAGTATAAAAACTATCCCTGCTCTGGGTTCTTCTTCAGATCTTCATTTTCTTGTGAAGGCTCCCATGTACATGTACAAATTTAAGAAAATTTGCATGCTTTTCTCCTCTAATCTGTCTTAGGTCAGTTTAATTCTTAGGCCTAACCAGGGACACAAAGAGGGTAGAGGAGAATTTTTCTTCCTCCACACAATATATAATCCATAAATGTTTATTGAAAACTTGATCTGAAAAATCAACAATTCACACATATTTTTACTGATTTTTCCATCATATGTTTCTGAACTTCCTTAGCCAATTGTTCTAGCTCAATCTGATCACCAAATGGCAAAGATTTTATGGAGCCTTTCTTTCTTTCCGATCTTTGGCTAAAAATGCTATGTGTCAACTTTCAAGACAATGAGTCAAGGATAAAGGTGTTTTTGATAACTCTGAACATGGTCTATGAACCTAGAGAGGTATTTCCTCAGGGTGAGTGTCTTCCATCCAACCCCACACCTGTACTGTCGTCCTAGCCGCTTCCTGTCTGTGCTGCCAGTCCCCTGCCCTGGTCCCTACAGCAGGTGGAGCAGAGCCCTGGGTTTTGGTACAAGTCCCTCCTCCGTGCGTCTCACTGTGGGCTCTCTCAGTGCACAGAAATACACTGCAGAGTCCTCCAGCTGTGAAGCTGAGATGACAAGCGTGATAGATTTGCTTGCTTTCTGGAAATTCAATGAGTGGCGACCTTCTGTGGCATTTTGTTTGCCATAAGAATCCTGACTAAGGAGAAAAATCAATGCCCCACTGCTGGGCTGCTTGTACCAGAATAGACTGTAACCTGAATCTCTGGTGTCATATGTGCAGTCCAGGGTCACAGCTTCCTTCTCTTGTACTAACATTGGTTGTGGGTCTTGAGTTACCTTCTGGGCAATAATGGATCCTAAAGGAAAAAAAAAATAGAATCAGAACTTTAAGAATAGTGGTGTGGAATAAAGAAATCTTATTTTAGATCCTACAACCAACTCCAGTACTACTTTGGCCACCTCATGCGAAGAGGTGACTCATTGGAAAATACTCTGATGCTGGGAGGGATTGGGGGCAGGAGGAGAAGGGGACGACAGAGGGTGAGATGGCTGGATGGCATCACCGACTCGATGCATATGAGTTTGGGTGAACTCCGGGACTTGGTGAGAGACAGGGAGGCCTGGCGTGCTGCGATTCATGGGGTTGCAAAGAGTCAGACACGACTGAGTGACTGAACTTAACTGAACTGAACCCCTTCTTCCCAGGGTTCCCATAAGACTGCCTGTTCCCCCAGTCCTTAGGTCACAGAGGAGTCACAATCCCACTGGGACCATCCTTACCTAAACACAGTGAAGCCACGACCACCTTCAGGAGGCTGGAGAGAAGCATGTTTCAGCTCTTCCACTAGATGGAAAATATCTTCTTCAGTGTCAAGGGTGTGCAAGGTGAGATGAGCCTGCCAGGGTGAGGGAAGAATTGCTGGGTATGTGCTGCTGCAGCTCCACAACAGGAAACGGGTTTCCTGGAGTGGCAAGTTGATGTGGGTATGTCAGCTTCTCTATGGACCAGGTGAGAGCCTCACTCACCCCAGACTTCCTTTTGCATTAACCAGCTCTTAAGTTGATATCAATTACATCTGAAAATAAAAACGAGTTAAGTCTAATATTTCAGCAAAGATTGATGACCCCACCAATGTTGTGTTCAGTCATTCCATCTGTGAAGGAATTGAGTAGGTAGCTCTTATTTTAAAATATTATGTGTAATACATTATGGAAACAGTGTAAGATATAAGCACGCATCCTCACATCCATGTATGCTGTTCTTCCACCTAAGGTAGAAATAAACCATTTAATAATAAGAAGGGAAAGCTTTTTGGACTAATTATTGTAACTTTTTGGTTCTTCTTGCTGTTAAGGCACTATTTCTCTCCACTTTCAATGTTCAGTTGCCTGTCTTGTGGTCAAAAGCAAAATAATCTAATCACAATTGGCTGAAGCTGCTCAAATTAAGGGGCTTCCTGGTGGCTCAGACAGTAAAGAAACTGCCTGCAGTGCAGGACACCCAGATTTGACCCCTGGGTCAAGAAGATCTCCTGGAGGAGGGCACGGCAACCCACTCTAGTATTCTTGCCTGGAGAATTCCTTGGACATGGAAGCCTGACAGGCTACAGTCCATGGGGTTGCAAACAGTTGAACATGACTCAGCAACTGGCTTCCCAAGCGATGCTGGGGTGAAGCACTCCTCTGCCAGCGTAGGAGACTGGCAGGCTACCCCACGTCCATGGGGTCACAGAGTCGGACACGACTGAAGCGACTTAGCACACACGCACACTCACACTGAGTCCTATCACAGAGGTCCCCTTCTCTTGTCTATTACTTTTTACAGCCCAGCTCTACTCGTTCATAAAGGCCATTTAGACACCAGAGTTTGGTCATCAGGTTATCAAATCTTTGAAATTACATTTTTCCCTTTACTTCAGTTGAGACCCTAAATGAACTACAATAAGCTTCTATATTCTGTATACCCACTTTTATGGAGAACATATCATAGGTGACCCCATATACCTACAAAGGACTGTGATTGCAGTATTATTGATGGTAATGAAGCTTTTCTCTGCATATGTATGTGAAAAGTAAGGCCATGCTCTAGGAATGTTATTCAACATCATGGCAAATAACAAAGATCCCTGGCCTATTATTCTACCTCTTGATACAGTATCCAAAGTTTATCAGCCTTTTTCAAAATAACAGCAGCCTCAGCTAAACTGGTTGAAGTGTTATCAAATCTTGCTCTAGTATCTCCATTAAGTCTGATGGTACCACATGCAGTACAAACAGCTCTGCTCTCTGAGTTATACACTATAACTGTCTGAACACAGTCAACATTTTCATGTCAGTTGGCTGAATAAATATGAAATATTATTAATTTCTCCTCCCATTATTCAACTGTAATGTGTTTCTCAATCAAAGGACTCCCATGATTACACTTCTATCATTCAAGAAGTGTCCATGACCAGAGCAGATCTTTCAGACATCTTCATACAAATTTCTTCATTAATAAGTATTTAATCTTAAAAATTGAAAGGGACAATACCAGGCTGTTTATGCAATAATTACTCCAGACCCCTTTATAAAACTCAGTCCTTAGGGGAAGTATAATTAATTCAAGTAGCTGACTTGTGCATCTCTCTTGGGCAAGTCAATTTACAAAAAAAATTATATTCAATGTTGTTTGGTAGGTTTTGAATGCAGTTCATAGCTTCCAAATGCAATGGAGACAATGAGATTTCCTAACTGTCTGACTTTTCGTGGTCTTGGCATATGTCTTGTGTACTCCAATTAAAATGAACACTAAATTATTTGATGTCATCATGCTACTCAAAGAAATTTTTTCATAAAGACAAAGTCTCTCATCATGAAAGACTCTGCAGAGTATGGGGGAAGAAATGATGGAGCAGATCATCACATTAAACGCAACTTTCTGAGTAAAGTCCTTATGCAAGACCCTCTTCTAGAACATAAAGGCAAATCNTTTTTTTATTGTATGACTTTATTCATATGGGGCTTCCCTCATAGCTCAGTTGGTAAAGAATCCTCCTGCAATGCAGGAGACCTCACTTCAATTTCTGGGTCAAGAAGATCCCCTGGAGAAGGGATAGGCTACCCACTTCAGTATTCTTGGGCTTCCCTTGTGGCTCAGCTAGTAAAGCATCTGCCCACAATATGGAAGACCTGGGTTCAATCCCTGGGTTGGGAAGATCCCCTGGAGAAGGGAAAGTCTACCCACTCCAGTATTCTGGCCTGGAGAGTCGGACACAACAGAACAACTTTCACTTACTCATATAAAATTCCTGAAAGGATAAAAATATAAATGTCAATGTATGGCAAAACAAATACAGTATTGTAATGTAGAATAAAGTATTAAAAAAATAAAATCAAGGTTTGCATGGAGTTAAGATAGGTCAGGGTGTGATTCACTCCAATACTCTTGCCTGGAAAATTCCATGGATAGAGGAGCCTGGTGGGCTGCAGTCCATGGGGTCGCTAAGAGTCGGACACGACTGAGCGACTTCACTTTCACCTTTCACTTTCCTGCACTGGAGAAGGAAATGGGTTGCCTGGAAAATCCTAGGGACGGGGGAGCCTGGTGGGCTGCCGTCTATGGGGTCACACAGAGTCGGACACAACTGAAGCGATGCAGCAGCAGCAGCAGCAGCAGCAGGGTGTGATTATAAAATTATACCACAAGGGAATTTGATTAAAAGACACAACTCTCCCTTCTAACTTACATGAGAGTAAACGTGAACATTAATAACATTTTGAAAAGAAGAATAGATTTGTGAGCCTACTCCTCAAATTATATTCTTGAATAAATCACTTTCTATTTTGATTTCCTTCAAACATACAAAAATATATATGCTTCGTCACTGAGCTTTAAAGAAAACCAAGTCACATTTTCAACAAGAAAGTAGTCAGAATACATAGAAAAGACAGTCCAATTTTGCCAGAAATATAGAAAGAAATTTTTAAGTATAATTGTGAGAAAAATCTCTCACAAAGCCATTAAAAATTAGTTGTTAGAGATGAAGATAATGAATCGGAAAATGCTCATTTTGATACAATATTAAGTGAAAAAAATCAGAATTCTAATCATACTAGAACTTAGAATAAACCAAATATTAGCAATAAATTATCTGGATGCAGAATTATAAACTTTACATTTTTGTATTAGACACATTTTCTACATTTAGAATATAATTTTTACAATAAGTGAAAAATAACATACACAATTTTTGAAACACAAGTATTAAGAACCCATCCATAATAGGAATGTAGTATTGTTCCCAAGCATTCATTTCTAGAAAAGGAGTCTGATAGCAAATATAAAGTCATTTTTAAAGCCTGAATTTTATTTTTTAATCTCATCTTTTATTTTACCTAATTTTTCTAAAATTANTAAAATTATGGCAACAATGATACCACATAAACAACTGAGCTAAATTTTTTTTCAGTTTTATTTATTTATTTTACTTTACAATATTGTACTGGTTTTGCCATAGATTGACATGAATCGGTCATGGATGTACATGTGTTCCCCATCCAGAACCCCCCTCCCCCCCCCCTCCCCATACCATCCCTCTGGGTCATTGCAGTGCACCAGCCCCAAGCACCCTGTACCATGCATCGAACCTGGACTGGTGATTCATTTCACATATGATAATTTACATGTTTCAGTGCCATTCTCCCATATCATCCTGACCTCCCTCTCCCGCAGAGTCCAAAAGACTGCTCTATACATCTGTGTCTCTTTTGCTGTCTTGCATACAGGGTTATCATTATCATATTTCGAAATTCCACATATATGTGTTAGTATACTGTATGGTGCTTTTCTTTCTGGCTTACTTCACTCCACATATATGTGTTAGTTACTTTAAAAACTGGGAAAACTAACTAACATATATGTGTTAGTTACTTTATTCCACATATATGTGTTAGTATACTGTATGGGTGCTTTTCTTTCTGGCTTACTTCATTCTGTAAAATAGGTTCCAGTTTCATCCCTCATTAGAATGGATTCAAATGCATTCTTTTTAATGGCTGAGTAATATTCTATTGTGTATATGTAACTCAGCTTTCTAATCCATTCATCTGCTGAGATGGACATCTAGGTTGCTTCCATGTCCTGGCTATTATAAACAGTGCTGTGATGAATATTGGGGTACACATGTCTCTTTCAATTCTGGTTTCCTTGGTGTGTATGCCCAGCAGTGGTATTGTTGGGTCATATGGCAGTTCTCTTTCCAGATTTTTAAGGAATTTCCACACTGTTCTCCATAGTGGCTGTACTAGTTTGCATTCCCACCAACAGTGTAAGAGGCTTCCCTTTTCTCCACACCCTCTCCAGCATTTATTGCTTGTAGACTTTTGGATAGCAGCCATTCTGACTGGTGTGAAATGGTACCTCATTGTGGTTTTGATTTACATTTCTCTTATAATGAGTGATGTTGAGCGTCGTTTCATGTGTTTGTTAGCCATCAGTATGTCTTCTTTGGAGAAATATTTGTTTAGTTCTTTTCTTTTTGATTGGGTCATTTATTTTTCTGGAATTGAGCTGCAGGTGTTGCTTGTATATTTTTGAGATTAATTCTTTGTCCATTGCTTCATTTGCTATTATTTTCTCCCATTCTGGAGGCTTTCTTTTCATCTTGCTATAGTTTCCTCTGTTGTGCAAAGTCTTTCAATTTTAATTAGGTCCTATTTGTTTATTTTTGCTTTTATTTCCAATATTCTGGGAGGTGGGTCATAGAGGATCTTGCTGTGATTTATGTCAGAGAGTGTTTTGCCTATGTTTTCCTCTAGGAGTTTTATAGTTTCTGGTCTTATGTTTAGATTTTTAATCTTTAATATAAATTTATATTAGAGAGACTAATGTGGCCTTAACCTTAAAGGACAATGTATATTATTTACAGAGATATGAACTCTTAAAGTCATACTTTTCTAGCTGTTAGACAAATATACACAGATACTATTTAGGAAGATAGATTGATACATACCTACATGCAAGAATAATAGATGTAAATTGAACCAAGTTAGTTAGTTAGTTCTTGCGGAGAAGGCAATGGCAACCAACTCAAGTACTCTTGCCTGGAAAATCCCATGGACCTGGGAGCCTGGTCCTTGGTGGACCTGGTCCCCGGGGACCTGGTCCCCACTCTGGTGGGCACAGAGTCAGACACGACTGAAGTGACTTAGCAGCAGCAGTTAGTTCAGTCACTCAGTCGTGTCTGACTCTTTGCGACCCCATGAATCACAGCATGCCAGGCCTCCCTGTCCATCACCATCTCCTGGAGTTCACTCAGACTCACGTCCATCGAGTCAGTGATGCCATCCAGCCATCTCATCCTCTGTTGTCCCCTTCTCCTCCTGCCCCCAATCCCTCCCAGCATCAGAGTCTTTTCCAATGAGTCAACACTTCGCATGAGATGGCCAAAGTACTGGCCTTCAGCTTTAGCATCATTACTTCCAAAGAAATCCCAGGCTTGATCTCCTTCAGAATGGACTGGCTGGATCTCCTTGCAGTCCAAGGGATCTTCAAGAGTCTTCTCCAACACCACAATCCAAAAGCATCAATTCTTTGGCACTAAGTCTTCTTCACAGTCCAACTCTCACATCCATACATGACCACTGGAAAAACCATAGCCTTGACTACATGAACCTTTGTTGGCAAAGTAATGTCTCTGCTTTTGAATACGCTATCTAGGTTGGTCATAACTTTTCTTCCAAGGAGTAAGCATCTTCTAATTTTATGGCTGCAGTCACCATCTGCAGTGATTTTGGAGCCCCCCCCCCCAAAAAAAATAAAGTCTGACACTGTTTCCACTGGTTCCCCATCTATTTCCCATGAAGTGAAGATCTTTTTTGTACAGTTCTTCTGTGTATTCTTGCCACCTCTTCTTAATATCTTCTGCTTCTGTTAGGTCCATATCATTTCTGCCCTTTATCAAGCCCATCTTTGCATGAAATATTCCCTTGGTATCTCTAATTTTCTTGAAGAAATCTCTATGTTGGAGATAAAAACTTGATAGATATTTAAAGGATCCTTTCTGGCTCCTTGAAGAATCTGTATATGTGGGACAAAAGTTAATCTTCTCTGAAGCAGTATTGCCCCTCTGTGGCTATACAGAGATATTACTCTGAATGACTTTATCCAGCTTCTTAAAATGGGGAAAAGACAAGTTTCTTCAGTAAGTGGTGTTGACCCTACTGAACACTTACAAGGATAAGACCAAAACTAAAATATTTTCTCACAACATATATAAATATAAACTCAAAATGAATTAAAGACTGAAATGTAAGGCCTGAAACCTTAAAACTCATAAAAGAAAATATAGACAGTATGCTCATTAACGTTCCTCTTTGCAATATTTTTTTCCGTCTCAAAGGCAAGGGCAACCAAAGCAAAAATAAACCTGATCAAACTAAAATCTAATGCACAGCAAGAAACCACTAGCAAAAATAAAAAGTAAACTACTGAATGGGAATAGATATGTGCAATAAGGGGTTAATATCCAAAATTCATAAAGATATCATATACCTCAATATAAAATACATAGTCTGATTGAAAAATGGGCATAGGACCTGAGTAGCCATTTTTCCAAAGAGATAGCCATAAGGTACATGAGAAGATACCCAAAGTCTCTAATATTTAGAAAAAGAGCAAATCTATGTCAAAATGAGATGTCACCTCACATCTATCAGTATGGCTATCATCAAAAGAAAAAAAAAAGTGTGGTGAGGAGGCAGAGGAGAGGAAACCCTAGTGTACTGCCACTGGGTTGGAAATTGCTGCAGCTACTATGAAAACATTATGGAGATTCCTCTCAAAACACTAAAAATAGAACTTCCATATAATCCACCAATTCCACTCCTGGGTATTTATCCAAAGAAAACAAAAACACTTCAAAACTTTATTTGCACCCAAATGTTTACAGCAGCATTATTTACAATAACCAAGAACCAGAACTAAGCTAAGTGTTCATTCAGAGATGAATAGATAGAGAAAATACTGATCTTTCGTCTAACTATCTATTTATACACACACACACACCACAATGGAACATTAATCAAATATTTAAAAAAAAAAGAAGAAAAGAATGTAATCATGCCAAATGGAACAACATGGATAGATACAGCGTGTATTATACTTAGTGAAATAAGTCAGACAGAGAAAGACAAATACTGTTCGTTTTTACTTATATATGCTATAGAAAAGCAAAGCAAAACAAAGGGACAAATAGAACAAAAACAGAATCACAGGAACCAATGGCAGACTGCCAGGTATTTCCCCATAAAAGGTGATTTTATTTGAGATCACCAAAGGACCGCAGTCTGGATCAGCAACCATGAGGAGGCACATGCAAGTCCCCACTGGACAAGGAAAGGAAGTGCTTTTATAGAGAAGACAAGGAAACTAGGAGGGTTATAGTAAACAGAGTGCTCTTGTCTTTCCATTGACTGCATCCTGACCAGGCAAGAAGAGAATTCTTTCATCTTCCCTTTGCCCTCTGTGATGTCCACAGGTCAGGAGAGCTCCCCTTCTTCTGCCAGCTCTATTTAATTGAGATTTCTCTGCATTAAATTTTTATAACTTAAAGGACAGAGTCAGAAAGATATTTGACTCCAGGAGATGAGGGAGCCATGGTGGTGGAAGTAAGATGTTGGAGTGATTCAAGAAGGGGTCTTGAGCCATGGAATCCAAGTGGCTTTCAGGCTACAAAATGAAAGGAAACAGATTCTTCCTCAGAGAATCTGGAAGGAATCAACCCTGCCAAGACCTTGATGTAGACAGCAAAACGGATTTTAGATTTCTTGCCCCCAGAACTATAAGAAATATTTTGTCAGTGATCAAGTTCATATCAAACACTGAGCAAATATTTTCTGTTCACTTTGCTGCACTCACAGGATGGGATACAGTGCTTGCAGTTGCCTGTTGGGACACATCGTGGTGAGACAGACCTGAACATTCTTGAGACACCCAAGCAAGCCGGATAATATATTTACTGGAGAGATTTCTCTCTTCTTTTAGTTGCTTTCAATGTTTACTGTTTTGGATTCCGGCTTACTGTGGGAAATATTTATTTTAATTCTGTCATCTTATCAGCTATTCTTTTAGTTATGTTAGAGATTCTAGTGCAGGAGATACAGATTGAGAAGGGAAAAGACCAAATCCCAAATCTGTAGGGCTAAAAAGTGTTTGTGGTTATAACTATACTGTAGGTAAGAAATACTAAGTACTGCAAATGCCTTATGGTGACCTCACAGAGGCCTCATTGTGTGACTGTGGCTGGAGGAGGGGCTGAGCCCCACGAAGGGTGTGTGGATGGGCTCCCTGTTTATTTTGCAACTTCCCATTAGTTATCTATTTTACACAAAATACATTTTAACTGCTAACTATTGTTTTTTGTAATCCGCTTTCTGCCTCTAGTAGTTTATTTTAAAAGAAAAATAAGGGTTTTTAAAACATATGTAAGGCAAGTCTTTGCTTTTTCTCAGACTGTATGAATAATAATGTTTCTGTGTATATGGATTTTGAGGTAAAAAGGATAGAAAATAAGGACTTGTTTATTTTCACTGAGGTAAAATTGAAGTGATTTGTAGGCATGGCGATCAGATGGACAGTTCGAGATTATTGCAAATGTTTACTAAAGGAACTGTGAAAAATAGTGTATAAAAAATAAAGCTGATTAGGAATTATAATTATTATTGTGCACACAGTGGGCATTAGAGAAGTTAAATAGAAAAGAGAATAGAGGAGAGGAGCAACCTGAGTGGGTCACTTGCTGCTGCTGCTGCTAAGTCAATTCAGTCATGTCTGACTCTGTGCGACCCCATAGATGGCAGCCCACCAGGCTCCCCCATCCCTAGGATTCTCCAGGCAAGAACACTGGAGTGGGTTGCCATTTCCTTCTCCAAAGCATGAAAGTGAAAAGTGAAAGTGAAGTCGCTCAGTCATGTACGACTCTTAGCGACCCATGGACTTCAGCCTACCAGGCTCCTCCGCCCATGGGATTTTCCAGGCAAGAGTACTGGAGTGGGCTGCTGGAACTTTGTCAAAGCAATGTGTTTAACCTAGAATGCCTGTTATAGGACACTGCTAGATAAAGAAAGCTTTTTTTACCTTCATACCCTATTGTCTAGACATACAAAAAGAGATAAGGAAGTTCACTACAGGGAGGTATAGCTGCACCTCCACTTCAGGGGGCCCTTTAGAGCCAGTGATGGGGCTGTCAGGCAGGTCACTAATTGGCCTCCAATTCTGCCTGCAGCATCAGTGCTGAAGCAGTGAGACCAGGACAGACCTACCTATAATGAGACAGTGTCTCTTCAGATTTCCATCAGAAGGCTGTTTGTTCTATAGACACAGGAGCATGGAATATAATGTTACTGATTCCGTATGAAGAGCATTCCCAACATGAGAAGGGTAGTGGAAAACATGGCTATGCAGGAAGGAAGCTGAGATCCATTTTGTGGAAGATCTCCCCTGAGGAGCTGGAAGGAATGTGCCAGAAGGTACTGAGTCTTTATTACAGGGAAATCTGAGATTCAAAGGATCCCAGTGTAAGCAAGTTCTAGTGACTATCAGGAAGAAATGCATCCTTGACAATTACTGCTGCTGGTGCTGAGCCTACTCAAATGTACACCTCAGTGAGCTGTGAGGTACAGTAGCTCTTGTGGGGGGGTAAAATGGAGCTTTTATTAAAGGTGGCATTTAAAGTTTCTGCAACATCACTTGGAGGTCAACAACTGGAACAAATCCTTTCTTGAGTATTTCATGCTCTGTTTCCTCCCTGTTCTTACCAGGGTTGAATTTATTCCCATTGTAATCTGATAAGAGTATTTTCAGAGTTTCCCATATTAAATTTTTCTTGTTGTTTTTCAGTTGCTAAGTTGTGTCCAACTCTTTGCGACCTCATGGCTGCAGCATGCCAGGTTTCCCTGTCCTTCACTATCTCCCAGAATATGCTCAAACTCGTCTCCTGGTAGCTCACTTGGTGAAGAATCCACCTGCAATGCAGGAGACCCCATATGGATTCTTGGGTTGGGAAGATCCACTGGAGAAGGGGTAGGTTACCCACTCCGGGATTCTTGGGCTTCCCTAGTGGCTCAGCTGGTAAAGAATCCATCTGCAATATGGGAGACCTGGCTTCAAGCCCTGGGTTGGGAAGATCCCCTGGAGAAGGGAAAGGCTACTCATTTCAGTATTCTGGCCTGGAGAATTCTATGGACTGTATAGTCCATGGGTTTGCAAAGATTTGGACACAGCTGAGTGACTTTCACTCATGTGTTCACTGAGTCGATGATGCCATCCAACTATATCATCTTCTGTCGCACCTTCTCCTGCCCTTGATTTTTCCCAGATAAAGATCTTGATTTTTCCCAGATCTGAGGTCATTTGCAGAAATAAGAAAAATAATACTCATGAAAATTTGTTTTTCAATTTGATATAACATATTTATGTATTACATTAACCAATTTTAACTCCCTTCTCCAATTTGCCTACATGTAGTAACATAAGACATGCTAATATAAGTCAATGTTATATGTTATTATATTGCAGTAATGAAGATACAGGATTCAATGGGAGGGTATGTCAGGTAGAAAAGAAAATAACATCACTCACAAAGGGATAAATTAACTTGCTATAATCTTTGCAAGATGTGTTTAGAATATTTTGGGTTGAATGAGGAATTACTGCATCATATTAGCAAGAAGTGTGGTACTAGAGAAGACTCTTGAGAGTCCCTTGGATTGCAAAGAGGTCAAACTAGTCAATCCTAAAGGAAATCAACCCTGAATATTCATTGGAAGGACTTATACTGAAGCTGAAACTTCAATACTTTGGCCACTTGGTGAGAAAAGCCAACTAACTGGCTTAGAAGATCCTGATGCTGGGAAAGATTGAGGGCAAAAGAAGAAGACAGCAACAGAGGCTGAGGTTGTTGGATGGTATCACCAACTCAGTAGACATGAATTTGAGCAAACTCCAAAAGAGTGGGAGACAGAGGATCCTGCAGTCCATGAGATCACAAAGAGTCAGACACGACTTAGTGACTGAACAGCTACAACAACATTAGCAAGAAGCATAGTTTTGCTGTGGTCTTTATTCAAAAGCTGTTAAAGAGTACAGATGGATGCCAAGTTAACAAAGAGGATACTGTAGCAGCTTTGTACTATCTTAACTAACTGGAAATATCTTTCCCAGAATGTGCTTCCTGTATTTTTCTGGGTTAGGGTTGGCTGCAAAAGAAATTTGTGTGACATTTGGAAGGTCGTTGTGATGAAGTAGCAACAGTTTTTATGTTTGAGGGGGTTGGTGCAGGGCTCCAGGGACTATGTTTACTCACTCATGTTGCTGCTGATCTGATAGCTCATCTTATCATTGATTCACAACCCTTCCACTTCCCACCAAACCTCCTCCTCATCTTCTCTTTGTCTTGGACCAAGTAGGTATGTTAGCATGATGACAAATGACACTTCACTTCTACGGTCACTCACTACTGTGAAACTGAAGGAGGTGAGACATAGACATGTTTTAGTGTGTCTATGTGGGTTCCGTTACCTTCATGGTTCTAGTATGTCCTTATGAGTCACAGTTTGTCCATGCTTTGGTCTATATCCAACTTTGTTCTACAAACACTACCCTAGCTGATTAACAATGAATTCAGTCTCAGCACCACATACAAAGATAGCAGCTTTGTATACACTCTTCCACCAGATCTAGCAATTCCTTGAGTTCTAATCTTCGTAACCAATTTCTTGTTTGACACCACTGGTGATCTTCTTCTCTGATTGTATCTTAAGTGACACAAGTCTAAGAAGAAAGGACTAAGGAAATAATTTTCATGATGATTCTAGATAACTAGACCTAGGTTTGGGATGTGAGTGTAGTTTAGTGAAACTGTCACTTTACATTATTATAGAGAAAGTTTACAACTTTAGACAAGGTTACATATGACCTGCCTCTTGAGAAATCTGTGTACAGGTCAGGAAGCAACAGTTAGAAGTGGACATGGAACAACAGACTGGTTCCAAATAGGAAAAGGAGTACGTCAAGGCTGTATATTGTCACCCTGCTTATTTAACTTCTGTGCAGAGTAGTTCATGAGAAACGCTGGACCGGAAGAAACACAAGCTGGAATCAAGATTGCCGGGAGAAATATCAATACCCTCAGATATGGAGATGACACCACCCTTATGGCAGAAAGTGAGGAGGAGCTAAAAAGCCTCTTGATAAAGGTGAAAGAGGAGAGTGAAAAAGTTGGCTTAAAACTCAACATTCAGAAAATGAAGATCATGGCATCCGGTCCCATCACTTCATGGGAAATAGATGGGGAAACAGTGGAAACAGTGTCAGACTTTATTGTTTTGGGCTCCAAAATCACTGCAGATGGTGACTGCAGCCATGAAATTAAAAGATGCCTACTCCTTGGAAGAAAAGTTATGACCAACCTAGATAGCATATTCAGAAGCAGAGACATTACTCTGCTGACTAAGGTCCGTCTAGTCAAGGCTATGGTTTTTCCTGTGGTCATGTATGGTGTGAGAGGTGGACTGTGAAGAAGGCTGAGTGCGGAAGAATTGATGCTTTTGAACTGTGGTGTTGGAGAAGACTCTTGAGAGTTCCCTGGACTGCAAGGAGTTTGAACCAGTCCATTCTGAAGGAGATCAACCCTGGGATTTCTTTGGAAGAAATGATGCTAAAGCTGAAGCTCCAGTACTTTGGCCACCTCAAGCGAAGTGTTGACTCATTGGAAAAGACTTTGATGCTGGGAGGGATTGGGGGCAGGAGGAGAAGGGGACGACAGAGGATGTGATTGCTGGATGGCATCACGGACTCGATGGACGTGAGTCTGAGTGAACTCTGGGAGTTGCTGATGGACAGGCCTGGTGTGCTGAGATTCATGGGGTTGCAAAGAATCGGACACAACTGAGTGACTGAACTGAACTTAAGAAATATTCTTGTAATCTACTAATTTGTCATTCATTTAGCCTATACTTCTCTTTTTCCTTCTCTTAACAGTGCCTTTCACAGAGCAAACAGTGCCTTTCACAGAGCGAATTTTTAATTTTGATGAAATCTAAGTTTGTTTATGGATCGTGTTTTTGGTGTCATGTCAAAATTCGTTTTGTCTGACCCTAGGTCATGAAGATATTCTCTTATGTTTTTCCTAAAAGATTTGGTAATTTTACATCTTACACTTGGATATATGGTTCATTTTGAGGCTGTACCCACACCTTTGTATAAGGTGTGATATTTGGCCAAGTTTTAATTATTTCCCAAGAATATCCAATTGTCCCAACATCATTTGCTCACAAAACTCTTACCCCCATTGAACTGTCTTTGCACTTTGTCAAAAAAATAAATCTTCCCTACTTGTGTAAATCTACTTCTATACACTTACTCAGTGACATAAACTTGTTAATTATATTCTTTTATTACCCTTTTAACATTATAGAACTTCTAGAATAATTTTCTTTTTAGTTACTTATATTTATAATTTGTGTTTTTTTCTTTTTTCCTTTGATAATTCTACCTAGAAATATTTCAAGCTTATTGACAATTTTAACAAAATTAACTTAATATTTCATGGCTACTCCTATAGCTTTCTTTGTATTTCACCAATCCAACATTTTATTATTTACTTCTTTCAGTTTATATTGGGTTTAATTCTCTTTTCTATCATTTTTTGCTGAAAGCCTAGATGATAGTTTTTCAACCTTTTTTATTTAGTTAAATAAGCATTTAAATAGATAAATTTCCTTCTATATATTATTTTAGCTGCATCTCATACATATTTATATAATGTGCTCTCACAATATTTACTTACAAAATATTTTCTAAAGTCATAGTAATTGTTTCTTTAACCTATGGTGGTTTTTAAGTTAGTGCATATATTCCAAATATTTGAGAGTTTCTACAGACATCTCCTTCTACTAGATATTCTGTATCATCTCCATTTTGAAGAATACATTTGATATAATTTCAGTTTTCTTAAATATATTAAGATTTTTATGACCAAGCAGATATGTGTGTGTGTGTGTGTGCATGTGTGTGCATGTGTATTTCATCTACACAGCAGGGTGTGGCTGCAGCTCGGGTACAGGCTGCAGGTGCCTGGGGAGCACCCGGCACTTGCTGCACAGATGTAGGTGGCTGAGTCTCCAGGCTGGGAAGCTGAGATGTGCAATGAGAGCTGTTTGTCACTCTTATTGAGGGAAACTGTGAAACTTCCATCTTCCATTTCATTCATAATTGAACTTATGGCTATCAAGAATGCAGGGCCTTTACCAGGACATTGCCAGTACCACAAGAAGTAGTCAAATGCACTCTTCTCATACTACAGTTCAGAATGGAAATCTCTCCCTCCTGGACTGTCAAAGACTGAGGGCTCTGTTTCACCTGCTCTTGATCCCTTTTTTCCTTATGTTGTCCACTCACCCCTACTTAAAGAGATTAAAGTCATTAGTTCCACAGACATCTCTTTCTTTCTTAGAGTTTCTATCTGCATGAGCTTGTTTGTAACCCAGTTTTCTCAGTCTGCCTAATTGATGAGATATCGTAGGTTTTCTCCTCCCCAAGTCACAGCCTAGCTGAAGCCACAGGATAAAAAAATGATGCTCCCAGTATCCTGTCCGTTGTTTCTGGCATGAGTGCTCAGTGGCAACTCAGGTTCCTCTTCTGCTCTTCTCAGCCAGCTAGAACTCTAAGTTCATATCTGCTTTAATTCTGTCAGTAGGCCCCACCCTCTCACACACTGGATAATGTCTTTATTGGAGTGATTTCATTTAATTCCTTTCACTTTTAACATTTTTGAGTTCACCATGTGTACTTAGTCACTCAGTCAGTCCAACTCTATGAGACCCCACGGACTGGAGCCCACCAGGCTCCTCTGTCCATGAGATTTCCCAGTGTTCCCCAAGAATACTGGAGTGGGTTACCATTTTCTCCTCCAGAGGATCTTGCCAACGCAGGGATCAAACCCATGTCTTCTGCATCTCCTCCATTGGCTGGCAAATTCTTCACCACTGGGAAGCTGTGGTTAAATATTTATTTTAATTCTATCCTCTTATCAACTACTCTGCTAGTTCCCAGTTAGAAGTTTCTGGTGTAGAAGAAGATATATGTTGAGAAGGAAAGATAAACACCAAAGTCCATAATCTGTAGGGCCAGAAAGTGTCTGTGGTTAAAACTGTACTGATGTAGGTGAGTAACAGGAAGCACTGCAAATGCCCCTTGGCGGCCTCTTGGTGTGACTGTGGCTGGAGGAGGGGCTGAGCCCGAGGAGGGTTTGTGTAGCGGCTGCAGGTGCCTGGGGAGCGCTGTGCTGCGCAGCACAGAAGTAAGTGCCCGAGTCTGTGGTCTGCGAAGAGGAAATGTGCAGTGAGCTGCGGCCTTCTTTAGGAACTGTTGTGGCATTTAATCTTCCATCCTGCTTTGTCCCTGAAGGAATGTAAAACAGGTGGATGATACGGCCCCCAGGGTTCTGAAGATACCAATTCACACTCTGTGAGGAAGTGGGAAAATTACACCGAAGCGTGTAGCTGGCTCCCTCCTGGAGACTCAGGCCTGGGGGACTCTGTTCCACATCCACCCCTCGCACACCTGATGAGGAAAGAGAAACTGTCGCTGGGGAGGGTCACTGTAACTCCTGCAAAACCCTGAAAGTGCCCTCCCCATCCCCATAGATGATGAGAAGGATAAAGAGTCTGCAGGACTTGTCAGCTCCTCTCCATCCCTCAACAACAGAGCAGCGCCTCATTCCTTCAGATCCCCTGTGGGGCAGCCCCAACTCACAGCAAACCTGGGCAAACAAAAGCCCCAGCACAGTGCCTGCTAGCCTCTTCATGCTGCTGCCTCTTGTTGGGGCATTTTCATTGTAAGATACTTAACAAAACCCCTAGGGAGCTCCCGCGGCCAATCAGCTCACCCAGCAAATCCTGCTCAGGGGACACTGACAGGACGCCCCACCCCCACCGCCACCAGCTCAGAACGCGCTGGCCAGGGGTAGAGTAGGAAACAGAAAGATCATTATTTTATGATTTGAGGGACATTTTCTGAGAACATTTAGGAGAAGGCAGACCCTGATAGGAATTGGGGAGAATTTAGGGAAAAGAAAGCAAAAATTAACGATACAGCCCCGTCTTCCTCTCACAGGGCATGGATGCAGTAGATTCTTCCTCAATGAAATACTGGTTCCCAGAAGTGCTGAGGATGCAGCTTTTGCTTCTCTTATGCACTTACTTGTGGTTCTGAAGGGTGTTCACGAATCAGCATAATCAGAAGTTGCTTCTATTGGCTGGAACACTTTGCTGTATTAAACAGTATTGTTTTTAAATTTTATTTTTTAAAATTAATTTATATCTAATTGGAGGATAATTGCTTTACAATATTGTGTTGGCTTTTGCCATACAGTGATGTGAATCAGCCAGAAGTATACACACGTCCCCTCATTTTGAGTCTTCCCGCCATTCCTCTTAAGTTGTCACAAAGCTCCGTTTTTAGCTCCCTGCATCATACAGCAACTTCCCTCTAGCTAACTATTTTTTAAATGGTAAAGCATATGTTTCAAGGCTACTCTCTCAATTTTTCCCACTCTCTCCCTCCCCTACTGTGTCCAAAGTCTGTTCTCTATGGCTGNGTAGGCAATGGGGGTTCGATCCCTGGACTAAGAATAACCTCCTGAAAAGGAAATGGCTACCCATTCCAGTTTTCTCGATGATCCAGCGGATGTTGGCAATTTGATCTCTGGTTCCTCTGCCTTTTGTAAAACCATCTTGAACATGGGGAAGTTCACAGTTCACTTATTGCTGAAGCCTGGCTTGGAGAATTTTGAGCATTACTCTACTAGCGTGTGAGATTAGTGCAACTGTGTGGTAGTTTGAGCATTCTTTGGCATCGCCTTTCTTTGGTATTGGGATGAAAACTGAATTTTTCCAGTCCTGTGGCCATTGCTGAGTTTTCCAAATGTGCTGGCATAATGAATGCAGCACTTTCACAGCATCATCTTTTAGGATTTGAAATAGCTCAATTGGAATTCCATCATTTTCACTAGCCTTGTTCGTAGGGTTGCTTTCTAAGGCCCACCTGACTTCACATTCCAGGATGTCTGGCTCTAGGTGAGCGTGAATGATGACACCTTCATGATTATCCGGGTCGTGAAAATCTTTTGTGTACAGTTCTTCTGTGTATTCTTGCCACCTCTTAATATCTTCTGCCTCTGTTAGGTTTATACCATTTCTGTCCTTTATTGAGGCCATCTTTTCATGAAATGTTCCCTTAGTATCTCTAATATTCTTGAAAAGATCTCTAGTCTTTCTCATTCATTGTTTTCTTCTATTTCTTTGCACTGATCACTGAGGAAGGCTTTCTTATCTCTCCTTGCTATTCTTTGGAACTCTGCATTCAGTTAGGTATATCTTTCCTTTTCTCCTTTGCTTTCACCTCTCTTCTTTTCACAGCTATTTGTAAGGCCTCCTCAGACAGCTATTTTGCTTTTTGGCATTTCTTTTTCTTGGGGATGGTCTTGATCCCTGCCTCCTGTACAATGTAATGAACCTCCGTCCATAATTGATCGGGCACTCTGTCCATCAGATCTAGTCCCTTAAATCTATTTCTCACTTCCACTGCATAGTCATAAAGGATTTGATTTAGGTCATGGAAAAAGCAAGAGAGTTCCAGAAAAACATCTATTTCTGCCTTATTGACTATGCCAAAGCCTTTGACTGTGTGGATCACAATAAACTGTGGAAAATTCTGAAAGAGATGGGAATACCAGACCACCTAACCTGCCTCTTGAGAAACCTGTATGCAGGTCAGGAAGCAACAATTAGAACTGGACATGGAACAGACTATTCCAAATAAGAAAAGGAGTGCATCAAGGCTGTATATTGTCACCATGCTTATTTAACTTCTATGCAGAGTACATCATGAGAAATGCTGGGCTGGCGGAAGCACAAGCTGACATTAAGATTGCAGGGAGAAATATCAATAACCTCAGATATGTACATGACACCACCCTTATACGCAGAAAGTGGAAAACTAAAGAGCCTCTTGATGAAAGTGAAAAAGGAGAGTGAAAAAGTTGGCTTAAAGCTTGACATTCAGAAAACTAAGGTCATGGCACCTGGTCCCATCATTTCATGGCAAATAGATGGGGAAACAGTGAAAACTGTGGCTGACTTTATTTTTCTAGGCTCCAAAATCAGATGGTGATTGCAGCCATGAAATTAAAAGACACTCCTTGGAAGAAAAGTTATGACCAACCTAGACAGCATACTAAAAAGCAGAGACATGACTTTGCCAATAAAGGTCCATCTAGTCAAGGCTATGGTTTTTCCAGTGGTCATGTATGGACGTAAGAGTCGTACTATTAGAAAGGTGAGCACCGAAGAATTGATGCTTTTGAACTGTGATATTGGAGGAGACTCTTGAGAGTCCCTTAGACTGCAAAGAGATCCAACCAGTCCATCCTAAGGGAGATCAGTCCTGGGTGTTCATTGGAAGGACTGATGTTGAAGCTGAAACTCCATTATTTTGGCCAGAAATAACTCCATTATTTTGGTCAGCTCTGATGGGCAGAGCTGACTCATTTGAAAAGACCCTGATGCTGGGGAAGATAGAGGGCAGGAGGAAAAGGGGACCACAGAGGATGAGATGGTTGGAAGGCATCACCGACTCAATAGACATGGGTTTGGGTGGACTCCAGCAGTTGATGATGGACAGAGAGGCCTGGCCTGCTGCAGTTCATGGGGTCGCATAGATTCGGACACAACTGAGCGACTGAACTGAACCCACTCCGGTGTTCTTGCCTGGGTAAATCCACGCACAGAAGAGTCTGGTGGGCTACAGTCCATGGTGTCCCAAGAGTTGGACACATTGCGATACTCACATCTCAGCTGTATGACCTCTGTGTTCATCTGTGTTTTCTTAGTTCTATACCTCTCCACAAATTGCTTTCATTATTTCTGGCTCCTTTCTTTGTCACACACCCTCAGTTGTTGGCTTCTTTGTAGTTTTCCTTTTGTCTTTTATCTTCCCATATTTGAAGGTTATTTAATGTTAAGGTTGGTACAGATGAAGCACTCAAGTGTTATCTGTTATCTGAATGAGTAGATGAGCTGTTATTCATGAACTTAGTGAAAGAAGTTATGCTAAACAACTCTTGAAATTATTCTAAAAGCAATCTTTCAATACTATGGAAGTCAAGTTAAAGTGAAAGAAGTTATGCTAAACAACTCTTGAAATTATTCTAAAAGCAATCTTTCAATACTATGGAAGTCAAGTTAAACAAGTCTCCAACAGGATAAATAGAGGCTTATATTTATGAACAAAATTCAAGAACAGATAACAAACATCCCAAGTCTAGGATGGAGGAAAATTAAACTGATGATATGAGAATATTCCCATATAAATATTTAACAAATATTCATAAATATTCTTTGGTACTCTGTTCTCTGGCGAATCACACACACACGTCAACACCCACTACTACTGAAAATATAGGAATAACTAAAAATAAAATCATTTAAGCTATTTAAGAATATATTATTTTATTATATTAGCAAAAGGCAGGAAAAAAACAAACATTTTTGTTTCTTGGTTTCTTTGACTTTATTTTTTAGAAGATTGTATGAAACACTTTAAAGTGGCATTTTAAATAATACTGAAAACCAAAATATGGAGAATCTAAAAATTGGCTTTTTAGCCTATTGGCTCTTTTCAGTATTTTTAATTTTATAAGATTATATCTTGACCATATGAGGTGAAGTTATCTTTCTTTGCTTGATGAAAACCAAAATAATGTGCTTAATTTACTTTAAAAAAATCAAGAGAATTTGATGAAAGGCTAACCTCTCTGCATGATGAATACTCCCAACAATCCAAAAATAAAAGAGAAATTCCCAAATCTAATAAAGGGTATCAATGAAAATATCAAAGTCAATATTGCTCCCTACAGGGTCACAAACAAGACAGGTACTTCTATTCACTACTTCTATTCACTGTCCTGACAGAGGGCCTGGGATCAAACCAGGGAAGGAAATACATTATATTAAGTTTAAAAAGAGAGGCGAAACTATTTTAATTTACAGATCATAAGTTTCTACATGTAGAAAATACAAAGTACCTCTAAACAAGCTGTTTAAGAGCTAGAACCTATTAGTGCATTGATACAGTCACCAAACACAAAAATCAATTTTATTTCTAGATTCTAGCAAAAGCATTAGAAAATGCAATTAAAATGTCATTTATCAAATGCTTGGGAACTAATTTAACATAAGGTATGCAATACCTCTTCTTGATTCCTCTCCAATAACTCTAGAATGGTTTTGATTTGAGAGATAAAAATCACAGATCATTTTAGGGAGATAAGAAATGTCCTCACTTCTGAGGTCTGGGGTAACTAACATAAATCATGGCCTGGTACTCAATGATGACCAGTCCTTGCCACCTACAGACACTAATGTCAGGAAAGACAGTTTTCTAAGGCTGCTCAATGAAATAGTGCTTTCAAAACCCCAAACAAGAGGTTGGCACCATGTGTTTGGCTGTTGAACTAAATCTGTTCTCATCTTGACAGGTATCCTAGCTCTGTTCTGGCTATTTCAGGGCATAATTAATTCCCTGTATCCACATTTTTCTTCACCCAGTTAGTCCTAGCTCTGGATTTGATGCTGGGCATTTAGGTCAATTAAGGTAAGAAAGCTATACAAAATAAAAGATAAAATTGTTATAAATAGCCTTGCTTCCCAGGTGGCTCAGTGGTAGAGAGTCTGCCTGCCAACCAGATGGACTATTTTTATTTAAACATCATATGTTTTTACCTGCAGAAAATACCCCTGTATTGGGAAGATCCTCTAGAGAAGGGAGGGGCAACCCACTCCAGTATTCTTGCCTGGGAAATCCCATGGACAGGGGAGCCTGGCGGGCTACAGTCCATTGGGTCGCAAAGAGCTGGACACGACAGAGACTAAACAACAGCAACAATGCCGGCCCTCTACAACAATCTCAACATTAACAGAGGAAACCAGAGAGGACCTAGATTACTGAGAGAAACCAGAGAGGACCTAGATTACTGAAAGAAACTAGAGAGGACCTATATTACTGAAAGAAACTAGAGAGGACCTAGATTACTGAAAGAAACCAGAGAGGACACAAATAAAGAGGCTATGGATCCAAAGACTCCATATGTTAAGATGTCAATTGTCCCAAATGAACTCATAAATTCAACACAATCCCAATCAAATTACCTCAATCTCTTGTGGTAGAAGCTATTCTATACCTTATGTGTAAGTGCAAAGGCCTAGAATAAGCCTTGAATAAGACAAAGAAAACATGACTTGCATTTCCAGATTTCAAAATGTGTATGAAGCCTCAGTAATTAAGACAGATGGGTCTGTTGGTATGAGGATAAAATAAAGAAGTCAATAAATAGAATCAAGTCCAAAAAGAGGTCATAATACATGTGCCATCAATTCTTTTTCTCTAAAAGTGCCTATGCAGCTCCACTAGGGGAAAGTTGGTCTTTCTAGGATAATAGCTAGAATAATTGGCTATTTGTATTTTTTATAAGTAGAAATGTTTTGTAGCTTTCTGTATATAAATTCTGTTAATGTTTTCTTAGATTTATGCCGAAAGGACTTAGGGTCTTTCTTGAGCCATTGTAAATAGTATTATATTTTTAATTTAGATATCCACATGTTTACTGATAGTACGTAAAAATGCATTTATTTTATGTGTTTACCTTATATATCCTGAGACCTTCTGAACCCACTTACTAGTTGTAGTTTTGGAGGACATATTCTTTGGGATTTTCTACATAGATAGAAAATAGTGGTAATTTGACTGCCTTTCTGGCTTAAAGATTGTTTATATATGTATTTGCTTTACTGCACTGGCTACAACGTCCAGCACTGTGCTGAGGGAGAGTGATTTAAGTGGATATTCTCCCTTTGTTCCCTTCCTTAGGGAAAAGTATAGAGTCTTTTACCAGTAAACATACTAAGACTGTTAAGGAACTTCTCCATTATCCCTGTATTTCTTAGAGTTTTCACCATGGTTGACTACTGGATTTTGGCAAATGCTTTTTCTACACATTGCTGCTGCTGAACTAGCTCATCTTACTGTTGACTCACACCTCCTCCACTTCCCATTAGATGTCCTCCTCATCTTCTTTGTCTTGGACCAAGTGTGCATGTAGCATGATGGCAAATGACAGCCGCTTCTCTCCAAGGTCACCCACTATTGTGAGACTGAAGGAGATGAGGGACAGACAAGTCTGTGGGTTCCAGTTGTCCTCATAGTTCCAGTATGACTTTGTCTGTCACAGTTTGCCCATCCTTTTGTCCCCATCAGACTTTCCTTTACAAATGTTACCCTCAGTTCAGTTTTGTTCAGTTCAGTTGCTCAGTTGTGTCAGACTCTTTGCAACCCCATCTATTGCAGTATGCCAGGCTTCCCTGTCTATTACCAACTCCCAGAGCTTACTCAAACTCATGTCCATTGAGTCAGTGATGCCATCCAACCATCTCATCCTCTTTCGTCCCCTTTTCCTTCCACCTTCAATCTTTCCCAGTTTCAGGGTCTTTCCCAAAGAGTCAGTTCTTCGCACCATGTGGCCAAAGTATTGGAATTTCAGCTTCAGCATCAGTCCTTCCAATGAATATTCAGGACTGATTTCCTTTAGGATGGACTGGTTGAATCTACTTGCAGTTCAAGGGACTCTCAAGAGTCTTATCCAACACCATAGTTCAAAAGCATCAATGTTACTCTAAGCTGACTTAAAGGGAATTCAGGCTCAACACCAGATATGAAGATAACAGCTTTGGACAGACTCGTCCACCAGCTCTAGCCATTGCCTGAGTTCTAATCCCTAGAACTAATCTCTTATTCTACATCACTCATGGTTCTGCTGTTCTGATTGTGCCCTGACACAAAGTCTAAGAGGAAACGATTAAAGAAATAGTTTCGATGGTGATTCCACACAACTAGACCCAGGTTTGTGATGAAGTAAAACTGCCAGTTTAAAGTATTATGGAGCAAGTTTTCAAATTTAGACAACTTTACACATGTTCTGTACAGTTGATTTAAAGTCAAAAATTCAAAAGGAGAATATATTGGTAGAAAATTACTCTGGACACCTGTTTCCAAATAACGTAGAAGGTGCCTTTAACTGGAACTAANCTTTTTAGCCTATTGGCTCTTTTCAGTATTTTTAATTTTATAAGATTATATCTTGACCATATGAGGTGAAGTTATCTTTCTTTGCTTGATGAAAACCAAAATAATGTGCTTAATTTACTTTAAAAAAATCAAGAGAATTTGATGAAAGGCTAACCTCTCTGCATGATGAATACTCCCAACAATCCAAAAATAAAAGAGAAATTCCCAAATCTAATAAAGGGTATCAATGAAAATATCAAAGTCAATATTGCTCCCTACAGGGTCACAAACAAGACAGGTACTTCTATTCACTACTTCTATTCACTGTCCTGACAGAGGGCCTGGGATCAAACCAGGGAAGGAAATACATTATATTAAGTTTAAAAAGAGAGGCGAAACTATTTTAATTTACAGATCATAAGTTTCTACATGTAGAAAATACAAAGTACCTCTAAACAAGCTGTTTAAGAGCTAGAACCTATTAGTGCATTGATACAGTCACCAAACACAAAAATCAATTTTATTTCTAGATTCTAGCAAAAGCATTAGAAAATGCAATTAAAATGTCATTTATCAAATGCTTGGGAACTAATTTAACATAAGGTATGCAATACCTCTTCTTGATTCCTCTCCAATAACTCTAGAATGGTTTTGATTTGAGAGATAAAAATCACAGATCATTTTAGGGAGATAAGAAATGTCCTCACTTCTGAGGTCTGGGGTAACTAACATAAATCATGGCCTGGTACTCAATGATGACCAGTCCTTGCCACCTACAGACACTAATGTCAGGAAAGACAATTTTCTAAGGCTGCTCAATGAAATAGTGCTTTCAAAACCCCAAACAAGAGGTTGGCACCATGTGTTTGGCTGTTGAACTAAATCTGTTCTCATCTTGACAGGTATCCTAGCTCTGTTCTGGCTATTTCAGGGCATAATTAATTCCCTGTATCCACATTTTTCTTCACCCAGTTAGTCCTAGCTCTGGATTTGATGCTGGGCATTTAGGTCAATTAAGGTAAGAAAGCTATACCAAATAAAAGATAAAATTGTTATAAATAGCCTTGCTTTCCAGGTGGCTCAGTGGTAGAGAGTCTGCCTGCCAACCAGATGGACTATTTTTATTTAAACATCATATGTTTTTACCTGCAGAAAATACCCCTGTATTGGGAAGATCCTCTAGAGAAGGGAGGGGCAACCCACTCCAGTATTCTTGCCTGGGAAATCCCATGGACAGGGGAGCCTGGCGGGCTACAGTCCATTGGGTCGCAAAGAGCTGGACATGACAGAGACTAAACAACAGCAACAATGCCGGCCCTCTACAACAATCTCAACATTAACAGAGGAAACCAGAGAGGACCTAGATTACTGAGAGAAACCAGAGAGGACCTAGATTACTGAAAGAAAATAGAGAGGACCTATATTACTGAAAGAAACTAGAGAGGACCTAGATTACTGAAAGAAACCAGAGAGGACACAAATAAAGAGGCTATGGATCCAAAGACTCCATATGTTAAGATGTCAATTGTCCCAAATGAACTCATAAATTCAACACAATCCCAATCAAATTACCTCAATCTCTTGTGGTAGAAGCTATTCTATACCTTATGTGTAAGTGCAAAGGCCTAGAATAAGCCTTGAATAAGACAAAGAAAACATGACTTGCAATTCCAGATTTCAAAATGTGTATGAAGCCTCAGTAATTAAGACAGATGGGTCTGTTGGTATGAGGATAAAATAAAGAAGTCAATAAATAGAATCAAGTCCAAAAAGAGGTCATAATACATGTGCCATCAATTCTTTTTCTCTAAAAGTGCCTATGCAGCTCCACTGGGGGAAAGTTGGTCTTTCTAGGATAATAGCTAGAATAATTGGCTATTTGTATTTTTTGTAAGTAGAAATGTTTTGTAGCTTTCTGTATATAAATTCTGTTCATGTTTTCTTAGATTTATGCCGAAAGGACTTAGGGTCTTTCCTGAGCCATTGTAAATAGTATTATATTTTTAATTTAGATATCCACATGTTTACTGATAGTACGTAAAAATGCATTTATTTTATGTGTTTACCTTATATATCCTGAGACCTTCTGAACCCATTTACTAGTTGTAGTTTTGGAGGACATATTCTTTGGGATTTTCTACATAGATAGAAAATAGTGGTAATTTGACTGCCTTTCTGGCTTAAAGATTGTTTATATATGTATTTGCTTTACTGCACTGGCTACAACGTCCAGCACTGTGCTGAGGGAGAGTGATTTAAGTGGATATTCTCCCTTTGTTCCCTTCCTTAGGGAAAAGTATAGAGTCTTTTACCAGTAAACATACTAAGACTGTTAAGGAACTTCTCCATTATCCCTGTATTTCTTAGAGTTTTCACCATGGTTGACTACTGGATTTTGGCAAATGCTTTTTCTACACATTGCTGCTGCTGAACTAGCTCATCTTACTGTTGACTCACACCTCCTCCACTTCCCATTAGATGTCCTCCTCATCTTCTTTGTCTTGGACCAAGTGTGCATGTAGCATGATGGCAAATGACAGCCGCTTCTCTCCAAGGTCACCCACTATTGTGAGACTGAAGGAGATGAGGGACAGACAAGTCTGTGGGTTCCAGTTGTCCTCATAGTTTCAGTATGACTTTGTCTGTCACAGTTTGCCCATCCTTTTGTCCCCATCAGACTTTCCTTTACAAATGTTACCCTCAGTTCAGTTTTGCTCAGTTCAGTTGCTCAGTTGTGTCAGACTCTTTGCGACCCCATCTATTGCAGTATGCCAGGCTTCCCTGTCTATTACCAACTCCCAGAGCTTACTCAAACTCATGTCCATTGAGTCAGTGATGCCATCCAACCATCTCATCCTCTTTCGTCCCCTTTTCCTTCCACCTTCAATCTTTCCCAGTTTCAGGGTCTTTTCCAAAGAGTCAGTTCTTCGCACCATGTGGCCAAAGTATTGGAATTTCAGCTTCAGCATCAGTCCTTCCAATGAATATTCAGGACTGATTTCCTTTAGGATGGACTGGTTGAATCTACTTGCAGTTCAAGGGTCTCTCAAGAGTCTTATCCAACACCATAGTTCAAAAGCATCAATGTTACTCTAAGCTGACTTAAAGGGAATTCAGGCTCAACACCAGATATGAAGATAACAGCTTTGGACAGACTCGTCCACCAGCTCTAGCCATTGCCTGAGTTCTAATCCCTAGAACTAATCTCTTATTCTACATCACTCATGGTTCTGCTGTTCTGATTGTGCCCTGACACAAAGTCTAAGAGGAAACGATTAAAGAAATAGTTTCGATGGTGATTCCACACAACTAGACCCAGGTTTGTGATGAAGTAAAACTGCCAGTTTAAAGTATTATGGAGCAAGTTTTCAAATTTAGACAACTTTACACATGTTCTGTACAGCTGATTTAAAGTCAAAAATTCAAAAGGAGAATATATTGGTAGAAAATTACTCTGGACACCTGTTTCCAAATAACGTAGAAGGTGCCTTTAACTGGAACTAAATCTTCTGATCCAGACCACAACTTAAATAACCACAGGACTATCATTTCTTGTCTGGGGTCTGTGGGTGTACATTTCAGCTGGGTCCTGCAACAGGGGGGCTCTCTCTCATACTAAGCTCCAGGGTTTTTGTACAGCTTTTCCTATTACTTCAAGCACTGTGAGGCACGGAGAGCACAGAAGTACTTTGCAGAGTCTTCCAGTTGTAAGGCTGAAATGGTGAGGTTGATGGATTTATCTGCTTTCTTAAAGTTTGCAGAGTAGCGGTCTTTCCTTGCATTTGTCTCTTCTGAACCCTGACGAATAACATAAGTCACCTGTCCGCTGGGAAGTTGCTTGTACCAATAAAGGTAGTAAACGCTCCAACTTGTTTCATACCGACAATTCAGGGTGACTGACTGCCCCACTTGGCTGAAAACATCTGACTGGTCTTGAGTAACTTTCTGGGCCACACCAGATGCTGTGGGAAAAAAAATCAGAAAACAAAGATGAAGCAATAAATAAAATAGTGTAGGAGTTATTTAGGATCCAAAGATAAAAAATTGAAATCCTAAGACGCTTGCTTTTCCCCAACCTCCTTTCCTCCCCAAGTCCCTGTGAAACTCCACGCATCTGTGTGCAGGCCTTTCACCCTGAACACATGCACCCACATTTAGAAGCTTCCTTACCAGAGAAGGTGAAGGCCAGGAGCACCCAGAGCAGACTGGAGAGCTGCATGAGGCGTGGATTTCCCTGAACAAATGTGCTTAGTTCTGCCTCAAGCTGAGAGTTCAGTGTCTTTGAGTGCCTGGCAGCACATATACACACTAGCCAGTACCCGTGTGACTCCCCAGAACAGGAAGTGGGGGCTCTAATGTTCATAGACCACGTGACCTGTGCACACATGGGAAAAAGTCTGGCTCACCACAAACCTTTACTTTGTCTACTTGTCTTTCCTTGGTTATTAAATTAGGCAAATTCTGAAAGAAGACATGAAAAAAGCAATCAGTATTAAATTTTGAGTGGAGGAGAACTGAATATTAGACAAGTTTACATACATTGATAATTATTCAGCAAAATAGTTTTGCCATCCTGTTTAAGATATAATTTACTATTACCTATGAAACTTTCTGTAATCTACTAATAGGTCGTTCATTTAGCCTATTCTTACTTTTGTCCATCCAGAATGTAATGACTCTTTTAAAAAACTTGCAGATCTTAGGCTTCTTGGTGAATGGAAATTTTATTCAAAATCATTAATATATCTCTGTCTTTGTATTGAGTTTTGTGACTCTATTTAGGTTTCTCAATAAATAAAATTACTTCACCATGAAATGACAAAAAAAAAAAAATCAGTCCATCTGACGTTCAGATTCTATTCAGTTTTAAATTTTGAATGAAGTTAACAGGAATAAAATATTCTTTTGAAATCTGAAACTGAGTCTCATTTGTTAGACTTTGAGGAAGATTGGGATATTCACTCCTGTCCCCTCCACGAGTAGAGCTGCATTTATTAGGCCGTGTGTCCTGGAATTGTCCTGATGTCACATGTTCTATGTCATTGGTCCAAAGTGTTCAGTCTCACTTGTTGGTGGCTCATTACTATTCTCTTTGTAAAATAAATTCAAAATAAGTATGCCAGATCTTCCTGTGAAATAATGCTGTAATGTTTTCCAAAAAAAAACTTGGTATCTACAGGTTTAAAACACTTTTTCGTTGTTCACTCACTAAGTCATGTCCAAACTTTGTGACTCCATGGACTGTAGCACCCCAGGCTACTCTGTACTTCAATATCTCCCAAAGTTGCTCTGATTCATGTCCATTGAGTCAATGATGCTATCTATCCACCTCATCCTCTGCTGCTCCTTTCTCCTTTTGCCTTCAATCTTTCCCAGCATCAGAGTTTTTCCAAAGAGTTGGCTCTTCACATCAGGTGGCCAAAGTATTGGAGCTTCAGCTTTAGCATCAGTCCTTCCAGTGAATATTCACGGTTGATCCTATTAGGACTGACTGGTTTGTCCTCCTTGCAGCCCAAGGGACTCTCAAGAGCTTTCTCCAGCCCTACAGTTCAAAAGCACCAGTTCCTCAGCATTCAGCCTTATTTATGGTCCAGCTCTCACACCACACATGACAACTGGAAAAACCATAGGTTTGATTATACAGACCTTTGTTGGCAAAGTGATGTGTCTCCTTTTTAATATGCTGTCTTAAGCTTCCCAGGGGGCACAAGTGTTTAAGAACCTGCCTGCAAATGCAGGAGACATAAGAGATGTGGGTTCAATCCCTGGGTCAGGAAGATTGCCGGGAGGAGGGCATGGAAGCCCACTCCAATATTCTTGCCTGGAAAATCTCATGGACAGAGGAGCCTGGAGGGCTACGGTTCATAGAGATGTGGAGCTGGACACAACAGAAGCGACTTAGCCCACCTCCAGGTTTGTCATATCTTTTCTTCCAAGGTGAAAGCACTTTTTAATTTCACAGCTTCAGTCACTATCCTTAGGGATTTTGGAGCCCAAGAAAGTAAAATCTGTTGTTACTTCTACTTTTCCCCTTCTATTTGCCATTAAGTGATGGGACCGGATGCCATGATCTTAGATTTTTGAATGTTGAGTTTCAGCCAGTTTTTTCACTCTCCTCTTTCACACTCATCAAAAAGCCCTTTCAGTTCCTCTTCATTTTCTCCCATTAGAGTGGTATGTTCTGCCTATTTGAGTTTTCTTATATTTCTCCCAGCAATCTTGATTCTAGCTTGTGATATCCAACCTGGCATTTCACATATTATACTCTGCATATAAGTTAAATAAGAGGACTGGACAATACAGCCTTAACATACTCCTTTCCCAACTTCGAACCAGTCAGTTATTCCATGTCCAGTTCTAACTGTTGCTTCCTGACCTGCATACAGGTTTTTCTGGAGACAAGTAAGGTGGGTTGGTATTTCCGTCTCCTTAAGACTTTTCCAGTTTTTTGTCATCCACACAAAGTTTTTAGTGTAGTCAATGAAACAGAAGTAGATGTTTTCCTGGAATTCCTTTGCTTTCTCCATGATCCCATGAATGTTGGCAATTTGATCTCTGGTTCCTCTGCCTCTTTGAAACTCAGCTTGTACATGTGGAAGTTCTTGGTTCACATACTGCTGAAGGCTAACTGAAGGATTTTAAGCATAATCTTACTAGCATGTGAAATGAACTCAATTGCATAATAATTTGAACAGTCTTTGGTATTGCCCTTCTTGGGACTGGAATGAAAACTGACCTTTTCCAGTCCTGTTCAAACACTTAGTATATGTCAGTACCACAGAAATTGATGATTGAAGTGTTGTATACTGTGCATGATCATGAAGTATGTATCTCTCAATCTTCCACTTGGTTTCATCATTTTAANGTAGAAAATTACTCTGGACACCTGTTTCCAAATAACGTAGAAGGTGCCTTTAACTGGAACTAAATCTTCTGATCCAGACCACAACTTAAATAACCACAGGACTATCATTTCTTGTCTGGGGTCTGTGGGTGTGCATTTCAGCTGGGTCCTGCAACAGGGGGGCTCTCTCTCATACTAAGCTCCAGGGTTTTTGTACAGCTTTTCCTATTACTTCAAGCACTGTGAGGCACAGAGAGCACAGAAGTACTTTGCAGAGTCTTCCAGTTGTAAGGCTGAAATGGTGAGGTTGATGGATTTATCTGCTTTCTTAAAGTTTACAGAGTAGCGGTCTTTCCTTGCATTTGTCTCTTCTGAACCCTGACGAATAACATAAGTCACCTGTCCGCTGGGAAGTTGCTTGTACCAATAAAGGTAGTAAGTGCTCCAACTTGTTTCATACCGACAATTCAGGGTGACTGACTGCCCCACTTGGCTGTATACATCTGACTGGTCTTGAGTAACTTTCTGGGCCACACCAGATGCTATGGGAAAAAAAATCAGAAAACAAAGATGAAGCAATAAATAAAATAGTGTAGGAGTTATTTAGGATCCAAAGATAAAAAATTGAAATCCTAAGACGCTTGCTTTTCCCCAACCCTCTTTTCCTCCCCAAGTCCCTGTGAAACTCCACGCATCTGTGTGCAGGCCTTTCACCCTGAACACATGCACCCACATTTAGAAGCTTCCTTACCAGAGAAGGTGAAGGCCAGGAGCACCCAGAGCAGACTGGAGAGCTGCATGAGGCGTGGATTTCCCTGAACAAATGTGCTTAGTTCTGCCTCAAGCTGAGAGTTCAGTGTCTTTGAGTGCCTGGCAGCACATATACACACTAGCCAGTACCCGTGTGACTCCCCAGAACAGGAAGTGGGGGCTCTAATGTTCATAGACCACGTGACCTGTGCACACATGGGAAAAAGTCTGGCTCACCACAAACCTTTACTTTGTCTACTTGTCTTTCCTTGGTTATTAAATTAGGCAAATTCTGAAAGAAGGCATGAAAAAAGCAATCAGTATTAAATTTTGAGTGGAGGAGAACTGAATATTAGACAAGTTTACATACATTGATAATTATTCAGCAAAATAGTTTTGCCATCCTGTTTAAGATATAATTTACTATTACCTATGAAACTTTCTGTAATCTACTAATAGGTCGTTTATTTAGCCTATTCTTACTTTTGTCCATCCAGAATGTAATGACTCTTTTAAAAAACTTGCAGATCTTAGGCTTCTTGGTGAATGGAAATTTTATTCAAAATCATTAATATATCTCTGTCTTTGTATTGAGTTTTGTGACTCTATTTAGGTTTCTCAATAAATAAAATTACTTCACCATGAAATGACAAAAAAAAAAAATCAGTCCATCTGACGTTCAGATTCTGTTCAGTTTTAAATTTTGAATGAAGTTAACAGGAATAAAATATTCTTTTGAAATTTGAAACTGAGTCTCATTTGTTAGACTTTGAGGAAGATTGGGATATTCACTCCTGTCCCCTCCACGAGTAGAGCTGCATTTATTAGGCCATGTGTCCTGGAATTGTCCTGATGTCACATGTTCTATGTCATTGGTCCAAAGTGTTCAGTCTCACGTGTTGGTGGCTCATTACTATTCTCTTTGTAAAATAAATTCAAAATAAGTATGCCAGATCTTCCTGTGAAATAATGCTGTAACGTTTTCCAAAAAAAACTTGGTATCTACAAGTTTAAAACACTTTTTCGTTGTTCACTCACTAAGTCATGTCCAAACTTTGT
>SJYE01004589.1:89534-118475 GCA_006408755.1 Eudorcas thomsonii | reverse complement strand
CCCTTTCTCTGCCTGGATGGACAGACGGACATTTACAGAGCTGGGGCGGGGCGGGGCCTGGGGAGGCCTGGCACTGCTCTGTCACTTGGGGCCCGTCTCCAGGGCAGGACGGGGACAGGGCCAGCCTCCCCTAGACCCCTCTGGCCCCCTTCTTCGGAGAGAGAGCAACTGGTCCCGGGACTAAAGGAGGACGGGAAGACCTGAACCCTCCCCCAAGCATCCTGCCCCCTCCTTTCTGATTGGTCACCCCTTTTTCCCTTCTGTGTGTGTGTTTAGGGAGGGGTCTTTCCTTTTAACTTTGCACTCCAGCTCTTTTGGGGGAGATGGAGACTGGCTTTGAGCAAAAGTGACGGGGTCTGAGAGCTTAGGGGCCACCGGGAAGGGTTTGGAGATGGCTGGGCACAACCCAGAAAGGTCTCTCCCTTCCCCGGGTCGGGTGGTTGCCAGCTAATAAGCCCCTTCCGCTGAGAGCTACTCCCCAGCCCACCCCACCCCACCTGGCCTGTGAAAACCGGTCACATGCGCACCTGGCCTCACAGGTGTGTGCACTGTCCCTCATGCCCTCGTGACTGCACGCACGGGTCTGTGGCCGTGTGCAGCGGGTCTTGCAAACTTCCTGTATAGAATCCCTGACCAGGTGAATGGGGGTGGGGTGAGTGACAGCACAAAAGAGCTTGCCATAGGCAACCCCCACTCAGCCCACTCTCCCAGCGCTTCACCTGACAGGGTCTGTCCGATCAGCGTGCTGGCGCCCTCAGTGGAGGGCGGTGGTCCGGCTGGGGCGGGGCGGCCAGATGGCCTCCAGTGCTCCCAGGGATGGGATGCCCTCTTGTGGTTTCACCTGGCCAGTCACAGGTGTGCAGGTGTGTGCGTGTGTGCCCTGCACCAGTGCAGTCACAGGCGTGCAAGTGTGTGTGTGTGTGCCTTGACCAGCGCAGTCACAGGCGTGCAAGTGTGTGTGTGCGTGTGCCCTGACGAGCACAGTCACAGGCGTGCAAGTGTGCATGTGTGCCCTGCATCAAGCTCGGAGGCACTTGGGTTCCATTCCTCTCCTGTGCGCCCCCTCCCCGCCGGGGCCCCTGTTCTCTCTGACTCAGGTGACTTTCCAGCCCTTCCCCTCCCCTCTTTTTTCTGTGGCGCCCCCCCAACTCAGCCAACCAGACGTGGGTGTGGGTGGTCAGGGAGGGAGACAGCGTCCCACCACCTTCTCAGGGCAGCCCTTGACTCCTGACCCCCTTCCCCCTCCTGCTCTGGGTCTCCTCCGCATCCACCCTCAATGCTGCAGCTGGGACTAACCTTGTTATGTCTTCCTGTGATCGGGCTGTGGCGGAGGGTGGGTCAGGCTTTGTCCAAGCCTCGCCCCCTGCCCCCGCCCTGGCAGGGCCTGTGTCTGCCAGAAGAGGGGGCGCTCTGTTTCTAGTTTGCACAGACGCGTCCTGTGGACTAGTGGCTTCTCCCTGTAGTGAGGAGTGACCTCTTCCTACCCTGGCCCTGTAGGGGAGAAGCCAGGCTGGGGGTGAGCACCAGGGGAGCAAGCTCAAGACTGGCTCCTTCCCCTGTCCCCATCTCNTCCCTGTAGTGAGGAGTGACCTCTTCCTACCCTGGCCCTGTAGGGGAGAAGCCAGGCTGGGGGTGAGCACCAGGGGAGCAAGCTCAAGACTGGCTTTTTCCCCTGTCCCCATCTCAGGCCAGGCACTGGGTCCCGACCCCCCCTCCCCACCCCAGGGCCAGCTCCACGCTCTGCTTTGTCCTCAGGAAGTAGGCAGAATCCTGCTGAGGCTCCTCCAGTAGGGCAGTTCTTCCCCAGACCCCTTCTTCCCAAGTTCCCAAACCAAAGACACCCTGCAACCCCATTTTTCTTTGGGGTGCCTTGCTGGCCAGATCCCAGATCCCTGTGTGTGGGTCCCCTCTTCCTCCTCAGTCCTTTGTTGTCCAGGGTCAATTCAGTGCTTCCATTGGGGGATGGCACCACCCCCCACCCCATGACTTGATTCACCCCCAGCCTAGGGGTTTGTGTCTAGAGGAGTATGTGGGGGTGGACTGGGGAACCGAGGGGCTGTGGGGAACCCTCCTAACCCGGAGACCTGGGGAGGGGATGGGCAGCCAGGTCAGGGGCTCCTGGCAGAGAGGAGGCTGGTGGCAGAGGCCTCACTGTGACAAAGATGCTGGCTCTGGCTTTGGTCTTGGCTGGCAGCTTCCAATAGAAGTCACACCCATGCCATCCCTGGGGACGGGTGGCCTCCTCTGGGCTCACTTCGACAAGCTGTTTGTATCGTGCGCTGGTTTGGGGTGGGGGGCTCTTGTGGGACGGGGTGGCTGCTGCGGTGGAACACTGCTTGACTCTCAACCCTTCACGGCTCGCAGGGTGCCCTGCTGTCTGGAGGGCTGAACCCTGGGAGCCAAAGCTCTTAGGACCTACCCACCCAGGACACAGGACGGAGACCTTTGTGAGGGGTTAGAAGTGGCCTTCAGGCCTCCTCCAGCCCTGAGCATCCCAGTGGGGCTTGGGGTGAGGGGACAAGCTGGGCACGACCTCCCTCCCCACCCCATAGCCACCCCAGAAGGCCAGTACTCACTTGGGGAGGGGGCATTGAAAAAGTTGGACCACCTGCCTTTCCTTTCCCCAGGCCCACCTGTTTTGAATGTAGAGACCGGTTGGTACTTTTGTTTTGCTGTGGGGTGGGGCAAAGGGCATGTTCTCTGCCCCTGACACAGCTACCCCCCTGCTGATGCCGCAGGCCACTCAAAGACCACCTCTGCTCTCAGGATGGTGGTCCCGTTGCCAGCTTCCTCCTTGGCTCCTGCCCCAGGAGAGGGCGCTTCGCTGGTCTGGTGGTTTTTGCCTTTGTTTTATAACTGGCCCGCCAGGCCTCCAGGGCTCAGCACAAGAACGCTTCCTTTGCACAGATGAGCGTCGAGCTTTGTTCAGACTAAATGAATGTATTTGGGAGGGGTTGGGGGGCATGAGTCGATGCCAAGCACATGCCTTTTCTGAGTGAGCATGTGCTGGGAGAGCTGGAGCAGATGCAGCGCGTGGTTTTATTTTTCTACTGATGTTGGTAAGAGACTGTATAGCATCTATTTATTTAGATGATTTATCTGGTAAATGAGGCAAAAAAATTATTAAAACATTAAAGATGATTTTAGAAAAAAAGCCGCTGGACACCTGATCATTGCTTGCGATGGCGTCACAGCCATGCCGAGGGAAGAGCTGCAGCCCTGGGGTGAGCCCTCCAGACCTCAGACCCATCCCTGCCCCAGATCCATCTTGGTAATACACTGGGCTGGCGCCAGGCGTCCGCATCAGCTTGTTGATCTTGAGATCTGGAGGTGCTCTCATATCTGTACATTTTCCCTGTCTGGTTAATTTTCCCCTCTAAGTCTCAGAGCCTCCCATGCAGCCCCACGTGTAGTTTCAGCTCTCCTGCTCCTGTGTGTCAGTGAGCCTTGCAGTTCTTCAGGAGGGTAAGGCATTTCCTCCTGGGAAGGAGTGAGCTGTCTCTGGTCAATGCTGGGATGAGGAGGGGAGATGAAGGTGAATTGAAAAGGAAAAGAGTGACCTTGATGGGTATCTGCCTCAGGTGTGGCCCTCACATGGGCACCAGGTGGTCCATAGGCTAGCAGTGCCAGCCAGAGAGGTCAGGGGATTCTGGTGGGCAAGGTTCCTAGATCCTTTATCCCTAATGTTTTCATCCCAGGGCTTCAGGTTCTGATTCCTTCCTGTTGGTCCTCAGCATAAGAGGCCCGTGAGGCTGTTTGTTGTCTCCTTTGCAGCTCTGCCTCTCTTACGACTAAATATTAGGCCCCACGGCCCGCAGGATATGTCCCATGGCTGCCGGATGTCGGGCCTTTTAAACACTGTAATAAATGCAAAAAATATGACCATTTACATACACGAGCAGCTTCCCAGGAGGTGCTAGGGGTAAATGCATGAGACATAAGAGATGTGGGTTCAGTCCCTAGGTTGGGAAGATCCCCTGGAGAAAGATGGCAATTCACTCCAGTATTCTTGCCTGGAGAATCCCATGGACAGAGGAGCCTGGTGGGCTACAGTTCATGGGTTGCAAAGTCAGACACTACTGAATGGACTTGGCACACACACCACACACATACATCTATGAAAAATAACTATACTTTCCAAAACAATATCTAGAAGAGGGACTTCCCTGCCAGTCCAGTGGTTAAGAATCTACCTTCCAGTGCTGGGGACGAGGGTTCAATACCTGATCTTGGAACTAAGAATCCCATATGCTGCGGGGCAACTACTGAGCCCGAGAACCACAGTTAGAGAAGTCCAGGTTCTGCAACAAAGCCCATGGGCCGCAACTAAGACCTGATACAGGCAAATAAATAAAATATTTAAAATAGAAGAAACCTACAAGGCCCAAGTTGAGAGTGGGCTGACCTGGGTCTGCCAATTCTTTGTTTGCGCTTTCACACTGAGCCAAGTCCACATTCAGGGCCACCGTCTGGTATCCAGTGCTTCATCTCTGCCGCCCATCCCAGCGTGCAGCACAGTCAGGGATTACCACAGAGGTCTGACTGTGGGGGACCCGTTTCCACGTCCCACCCTAGGGATCTGCTTCTGAGACCCATGGCCACGACTTTGTCTTAGCTTCAGTTTTTGTTATGGGTGGAATTGTGTTTCCAGAACCAGCCCCACCCCCCTCACCTCCCTGAATCCACAGGGTGAAGTCTCAACCTCCAGGGCTTCAGAGTATGACTTTATTTGGAGATTGAGTCTTTACAGAGATAATCAAATGTAAACGATATCATTACCCCGGACCCTGATCCAATTTGACTGGTGGGAAATTTGGGCCCGAGACAGAGAGGGGAGGTGATAAGAACAGACAAAGGGAGAAGGTAGCCATCTGCCAACCGAGGAGAGAGGCCTGGAACACATGCTTCCCTCAGCCTCAGAAGGAACCAGCCCTGCCAACACCTTGATCTCAGACTTCCAGCCTCCAAACTGTGACAGAATAAATTCCTGTTATTTAAGCCATCTAGTCTTACTTCCTTAGAGCAGCTAGCTCCTGAAAACTGCTATTGTATCTATGAGAACAGAGTCTGAGACTAGGCTTGGGTATAGGTCTGAGACTTTATTTTGGAGGTAGTCCCTGGGAGCAGGGTAAGGACTAGGGAGAGAGGGACAGGGAAGGAGGAAAAGCATGTCACTGAGGTTGATGCTGTGGGCAAGAGGGGTTGATTCCACCTGGACTTTGTGAGAAGCATGCCGGTGCCCTGCTCCAAACGGTCCCCCACCCCCTGGAGGACTGGAGATGGGAATGTTTATCTGAAGCCTCCTGTCTGTCATTGGCAAGGGTGCCAGGGTGCTGACTCCCTTGTGCTTAGACGCCAAGGGTATCAGGAGAGTCCATGGGGCAGGAAGTGAAGATGGCACATCCATCCTCCCATGGCTAAAATCATTCATAAGGACGAGAGGACAGGAGGCAAGCAGCCAGAAAGAAGATGATCCAGCCAGCTTTGCCTTCTGAGTTTCAGGTGGCCATGGACACATAAGTGGTAGATGTTGAGGCCTTGCCCCCAGGCCGCCGGTGCGAGGCCTTGCACCAAGGCCACAGAAGCAGGGCCCAGAACCAAGGACACCTCTGAAGCTGACTGAGCCCCTTTGTAACTGTTGCCCCCAACCCCCCATCATCACCAACAAGCTTCCTGACTCCCAGTTAGGCAAAGATGCCTAACCCAGTGAATACCCTATCGCGCACCAACGGTTCATCTAATGCCAGCCTTCCAGCGGGAATTTTCTTTGTCTTGAGACTATAAAAATTGGCTACTGACCAACGAACAGGTCAACTCTCCCTGGCCTGTCAGGAGTTGTTGGTCCCGCACGCTTGCAGTGCCCACTTTATCTCTGCTCTTTGTTCTTAATAAACTTACTCTTTTCTGCTGTACTCTGTGTCTGGAAATTCTTCCCCAACCTACGCTCAGATTGCCTCAACAGTAGATAAAGCCACAGGGGTGACGGAGATGGGGCCAAGGTCAAGGCTGGTTTGGAGGAGGCGAGAAGGCAGCATGTGGGTGGGTTGCAGCTGCTTGTTAGTTCCTGACCCGGGGGAGTCTGGCCTCTGCCCTGGCAGCTCCTTGAAAACTCCAGTTAGAGCGTAGGGGAGTCAGCAGGCTCTGCCCTCAGCTCCGAGCCTTGACTCTAAAAGTCGCATAGGACTCTGATGTGAATTCGCAGCCTGACACTCAGGTGTGTTACCTGAATACACCTGCTGTGGTGGCCTTATTACTGTGCTCATTTTCATGGGTGGGACAAACAGAGGATGTGGTTAGCTATTCAAGTGCACCTAGCCAGGTCGTAGAGAGCTGTGTCTCACTACCAATGGGCTTCCCAGGTGGTGCTAGTGGTTCAGAACCCACCTGCCAATGCAGGAGATAGATGCTGGTTCTATACCTGGGTCAGGAAGACCCCCTAGAGGAGAGCATGGAAACCCACTCCAGTATTCTTGCCTGGAGAATGCCATGGACGGAGGAGCCTGGTGGACTACTGTCCATGGGGTCACAAAGAGTCAGACATGAGTGAGTGACTTAGCACACTGCAGGGGGCATGGGTTAAATCCCTGGTTGGGGAAGTAGGATCCTGTATGCCTCAGCCAAAAAGGAAAAAGAACAAGTTTAAAAGGAAAAGCGGAAGAACAAGAAAGAAAGCAAGTCAAGAAGGAAGACAAAGCGTGGACAAGAGAGGAAGGGTTTAAAGCAAGTGGGAGGAAAGGTGAGGATCCGATGGAGCCCAGGAACAGGAGGGGAGAAGACAGCGGAGGAAAGGAGGCCACTGACCTTGAGAGGCCTCGTGGAGACCCACAAGGCCAGCTACCACAAGAAGGAGAGAAGAGGACCCACAGAAGGTGAGGAGGGAGAGGGCCTTGGCCTGGAAACAGGCAACCCGCAGCCTTCCTGACTTTCTGAATCTGTCCTTGAAAGGGGAAGAAACATCAGCTCCCAGCATTAGGGGATTCAGTGTAGTCATGTCCGGACGTGAGAGTTGGACCATAAAGAAGGCTGCTGGTTGAAGGATCGCATCAGTGCTTTGGAACTGTGGTGCTGAAGAAGACTCTTGAGAGTCCTTTGGACAGCAGGGAGATCAAACCAGTCCATCCTAAAGGAAATCAAGCATGAATATTCATTGGAAGAACTGATACTGAAGCTGAAGCTCCAATCTTATTCCCTCTCCAATACTTTGGCCACTTAAGGCAAAGAGCTGACTCACTGGAAAAGACCCTGATGCTGAGAAAGATTGAAGGCAGAAGGAGAAGAGGATGACACAGGAAGAGATGGTTGGGTGGCATCACCGATTCAATGGACATGAACTTGGGCAAACTCTGGGAGATAGTGAGGGACAAGGAGGCCTGGCATGCTGCAGTCTGTGGGGTTGAAAAAAGTTGGACACAACCTAGATACTGAGTACCAACGGCCTTAAAGCGTTCCCCCCGCCCCAACATTCTGGAGCTTCTACCCACCTCTTTTTTTTTAAGTTAATTAATGGATTTATTTATTAGCTGTTGCTGTGCGGGCTTCTGTCTAGTTTCGGTGCCTGAGTTTCTCACTGTGGTGGCTTCTCTTGCTGCGGAGCAGGGCGGGGGCTGTTTCTAGGGTGCAAGGCCTTCAGTAGTTGACGTTCCCGGGCTCCACAGCACACGCTCAAGAGCTGTGGCCCACGGGTTTAGTTACTCTTCGATACGTGGGATCTTCCCGAATCAAGGCTCGAACCTGTGTCTCCTGCATTGGCAGGCAGATTCTTTACCACTAAGCCACCAGGGAAGCCCTGTACCCACTTCTTGCTGAAGACAGGCCTGGCTGGGCTGAGTCTCTCAAGACCCTGCCCTCCACAGCCTCATACCACACCGGAGTGACACTCCTAGTCTGTATCAGTGTCCCAAGGCCACCAGAACAAAAGACCACAGGCCGGGGGAGGTGGGGACTAAAGAGCAGGAACTCATGTCCTCACGCTTCTAGAGGCTAGGAGCTTGAGGTCTCGGAGTTGGAAGAGCTGTTTCTCCTGAGGCTTCTCTCTTTGGCTTATAGACGGCCATCTTCTCCCAGTGTTTTCATGCGGCCTTCCTTCTGTATGGGTCTGTCCCCTCTAAAAAGGACTCATACTGAAGTAGGGCTTACCCCTATGACGTCATTTAACTTAATCCCACCTTTAAAGGTTCTTACTCCGAATGCAGTCACATTCTGAAATCCTGGGGGTTAGATCGCCAACATGATGTTTTTAATTTGTATTTTATTATTTTTTAAAAATACTTTTTATTTTGTATTGGAGCATAACTGATTGACAGTTGTGATAATTTCAGGTGAACAATGAAGGGACTCACCCATTCATATCAGTTCAGTTCAGTCACTCAGTCGTGTCCGACTCTTTGCGACCCCATGGACTGCAGCACGCCAGACTTCCCTGTCCATCACCAACTCCTGAAATTCACTCAAACTCACGTCCAACAAGTCGATGATGCTATCCAACTGTCTCATCCTCTGTCGTCCCCTTCTCCTCCTGCCTGCAATCTTTCCCAGCATCAGGGTCTTTTCCAATGAGTCAGTTCTTTGCATCAGGTGGCCAAAGTATTGGAGTTTCAGCTTCAGCATCAGTCCTTCCAATGAATATTCAGGACTGATTTCCTTTAGAATGGACTGGTTGGATCTCCTTGCGGTCCAAGGGACTCTCAACAGTCTTCTCCAACCCCACAGTTCAAAAGCATCAATTCTTTGGCACTCAGCTTTCTTTATAGTCGATCACACCCGTATGTGACTACTGAAAAAACCATAGCTTTGACTAGATGGACCTTTGTTGACAAAGTAATGTCTCTGCTTTTGAATATGCTATCTAGGTTGGTCATAACTTTTCTTCCAAGGAGCAAGCTTCTTTTAATTTCATGGCTGCAGTCACCATCTACAGTGATTTTAGAGCCCCCCAAAATAAAGTCTCTCATTGTTTCCAGTTTGCCCATCTATTTGCCATGAAGTGATGGGACCAGATGCCATGATCTTAATTTTCTGAATGTTGACCTTTAAGCCAACTTTTTCACTCTCCTCTGTCTCTTTCATCAAGAGGCTCTTTAGTTCTTCTTCACTTTCTGCCATAAGAGTGGTGTCATCTGCATATCTGAGGTTGATATTTCTCCCAGCAATCTTGATTCCAGCTTGTGCTTCATCCAGCCCAGCATTTCACATGATGTACTCTGCATATAAGTTAAATAAGCAAAGTGACAATATACAACCTGGACATATACTCCTTTCCCGATTTGGAACCAGTCTGTTGTTTCATGTTCAGTTCTAACTGTTGCTTCCTGGCCTGCATACAGATTTCTCAGGAGGCAGGTCAGGTGGTCTACTATTTCCATCTCTTTAAGAATTTCCCACAGTTTGTTGTGATGCACACAGTCAAAAGCTTTGGCATAGTCAATAAAGTAGAAGTAGATGTTTTTCTGGAACTCTCTTGCTTTTTCAATGATTCAGTGGATGTTGGCAATTTGATCTCTGATCCATACATATACATGTATCCATTCTCTCCCAAACTCCCCTCCCATCCAGACTGCCACATAACATTGAGCAGAGTTCCACGTGGTATACAACAGGTCCTTGTTGGTTATCCATTTTAAATTTAGCAGTTCCAACGAGAATATTAAGGGGGGACATAAATCAGTTCGTAACAGTTGCCTATGGACACCCAATTCATCTTCCTGCTAATAGAACCTTCATCATTCTGGATGAGAGGAAATGGCAGTTATCCAACAAAAGGTTCATTTCCTTAGTTCCCCTCCCTAGCTGCCCACAGCAAGAGGTGCTGTATGACCTATGACAGGTAAGTGAGCGCTCTGAAGTGTCTCCCAAATTTGGGCTCCTCTGATATTTCTTTGGGGCTTCCCTGGTTACTCATCTGGTAAAGAATCTGCCTGCAATGCCGGAGACCTGGGTTCGATCCCTGGGTTGGGAAGATCTCCTGGAGAAGGAAGAGGCTACCCACTCCAGTATTCTGGCCTGGAGAATCCCATGACCTGTATAATCCATGAGGTTGCAAAGAGTCAGACATGACTGAGCTACTTTCACACATGTCTACAAAAAATCAGTTAACCCTCAAGTTAAGAAGAAAAGGGGGGAATTTTAATTGAGCCAAACTGAGGATTTTAACCCGGGAAAGAGAGTCTCAGAAAGCTCTTAGAATTGCTCTGCCTGTTAATTAGAAGTCAAGGGCAGAATTGTTTACATTTTTAAGACAAAGGATCCTACGTCAATATGACACTGCTTTTTCACATAGAGTTCACCAAGATACATAGTCCAGGTAAGCCTGGACAAAGTGAGCAGTGAGTCTCCATGGCTCCCTGCAGAGCCGGGGAAGAGTGCTGCTCTTTAAGAAGTTACATTGCCAGCATCTGAAGAAAGGGAAAAAGTTGATCTTTATGGTTGAGCAGGCACTCCTTTCTTTGAGAAACTCTGGTTAATGTGTAGCGTAGATGTATATTGCAAGTTAGGGAGGGAAGGCAGAGGCCCAAACAAACACACACATACACATAGAGAAAATTTTATGGTTAATTTTTCTTGTCCCACCCTATTATATAAATTTTATTTCATCACTTGTGATTAGGTTCAGGTCTTGCATCTCCAGCAGGAACATCACAAAAGTGACCTGTGTTGTCATGGTACCCCCTCCGAGTGCCATTGCTCATGTTGTCCAATTTATTCAATTAAGACGGCGCCTGCCAGGCTTCTCCACCGTGAAGTTACTTCTTTTGCTTTGAAATTAGTAACGATTTCTGGAAAAGGTTCACACATGCCTTGGAGATATTACAGATTTGGTTTCAGACTACCACAATAGAATGAATACTGAATAAAGCAAGTCGCAAGAATATTTTGGTTTCCTCGCCCATATAAGGGTTTTGTTGACATTATCCTGTAGGCTAAAAAGTATGCGAAAACATTACGTTTTTTAAGAATGTACATACCTTGGGAATTCCCTGGCAGACTGCACTTCCACTTGCAGGGGGCTCAGACCTAAGATCCTGCATGCCGCATGGTGCTGCCAAAAAAAAGTTTTTTTTAAGTACACACTTTAGCTTAAAAATACAAAACAATAAAAGCAAATTAAAATGGTAATGTCAAAGATCACTGATCAGAAACCATCACAACATGGTAAAGCAATTATCCTCCAATTAAAAATAGATTTTAAGTAATTAGCATCCAATTAAAATAAATAAATTTATATTAAAGTAGATTTTAAAAATAATAAGAAAAAAGATCACAGATCACTATAACAAACAAAATAATAATGAAAACCTTGGAAAGACTGAAAGTATTGCTAACACACGACACAGAGACACGAAGTGAGCAGATATTGTAAGAAAAACACTGCTAGTGGGCTTGCTCCGTACAGGTTATCGCAGACCTTCAGTCTGTAAAAAATGCAGCACCTGTGAAATGCAAAAAAGGGCAACACGATTAAATGAAGTCTGCCTGTAATCTGAAACTATGGAAAATCCTCATCACACATTCAATGTAGTTATTAATATTTACTTATATTAGTATGGATTCATGGTTCCCTATTTTATTCAACGACTGTCCTCCATTATTATCACAACTTGCTCGAAAGCTCAACATTTATCAGTTTGGGCCAGTTTTAACCTAGTTGGCTACTATAGCTTTAAGGGTATGTTTGACATTTAATATGTTCAAAGTTTTCAAATATCTGACAAGGCAATTCCCCTTTCCACAACATTGTTGTTCTTTTTCAGAATTATTTTGGCTATTCCTGCAGATTTTTTCTCTTTCCATATTGAGTTTAGAATTGGATTTGTCAAATTATGTAAGAATTTCAAATGAAATCTTTGTTAATACTCTTTTGAATTTATACAAGGAAAAGGAAAATGTTTTCCCTGGGAACATTAAATGTTTCTTCACTTCATGTGGCTCTATTTTATGTCCTTTATTATATTGTTGCAATTCTGTTCATAAAGTGTACATATTTCTTCTTGGGTTTCCCTGCTGGCTCAGCAGTAAAGAATCCAGTTGAAGAAGAAGAGGGTTTCATCCCTGGGTCATGAAGATCCGCTGGAGTAGGAAATGGCAACCCACTCCAATCTTCTTGCCTGGGAAATCTCATAGACAGAGGAGCCTGGTGGATTACAGTCCATGGAGTTACAAGAGTCAGACCCTACTTAGCAACTAAACCACCACATAGTTCATCTTCAGACTCATCCTAGGCATTTCATAAATTTTATCACAGTTATGAATAGCATCCCCTATACCAGACACACACAAATATTTCTAAATTAGTTATCACTAATTTGTGCCCACACTTTGATTCCGGACTTCCGCTCTCCAGAAGTGTAAAAGGATACATTTCTGTCGCTCAGTCACCCCATTGGTGGTACTTTATTATGGCAGCCTTGGAAACCAGTCCGATGTAAGTATCTGCTAATAGTGATCTGATAAGCTAGTGATTGGGCTTCCCAGGTGGTGCAGGGGTAAAGAATCCGATGAAGACTCTAGGGAAGACTCCTGCCCACGTCTTCTCCAGGTGGGGCCTTTTTCTTGTGCTGTGCTGATACTCCTTGGCATTTCCTGGGCTTGTAGATCATTACTCCAGCCTCCACCTCTGTCCTCACATGAAATTCTCCATGCAAGTCTGTGTCTTTCCTCTTCTTAAAGGATTACAAGTCATGTTAGATGAAGGGTCCACCCTGCTTTGGTGTAATCTGACCATACATAATTATCTCTGCAATGACTCTATTTCCATAAAGACAACATTTTGAGGTCCTGGGAAGAGTATTAATTTGGGTGGATACTGCTCAACTTGGTGCATACATATTTCACATATTTTTAGTGAAAGCTCTCTGTGTCTTTTCTCTGAATTTTGGCTGTGCTGGGTTTTTGTGGTGGCACCCAGGCATCTCTTGTTGCAAGGCAAGGCCTTCTCTAGTTGTGGGGCACAGGCAGCAGTGAATGCAGTCTCGCTGACTTCTCGAGTTGCTGTGCTGGCTTAGTTGCCCCAAGGCGTGTAGGATCTTAGTTCCTGACCAAGGATTGACGCCTGCATTGGAAGGCAGACTCTTGTTTGGGCTGTTCAGAGTCTTTTGTATTTCCACACTAATTTTAAAATTATTCATCGTATTTCTGTAAAAAAAAAAAACAAACAAACNGCTGTGCTGGGTTTTTGTGGTGGCACCCAGGCATCTCTTGTTGCAAGGCAAGGCCTTCTCTAGTTGTGGGGCACAGGCAGCAGTGAATGCAGTCTCGCTGACTTCTCGAGTTGCTGTGCTGGCTTAGTTGCCCCAAGGCGTGTAGGATCTTAGTTCCTGACCAAGGATTGACGCCTGCATTGGAAGGCAGACTCTTGTTTGGGCTGTTCAGAGTCTTTTGTATTTCCACGCTAATTTTAAAATTATTCATCGTATTTCTGTAAAAAAAAAAAAAACAAACATGGTATTTTGATAAGAAAGGCAATGCTGAAGAAGGCTCAAACTACCGCACAATTGCACTCATCTCACATGCTAGCAAAGTAATGCTCAAAATTCTCCAAGCCAGGCTTCAGCAATATGTGAACCGTGAACAAGCTGTGTTCAAGCTGTGTTCAAGCTGGTTTTAGAAAAGGCAGAGGAACCAGAGATCAAATTGCCAACATCCACTGGATCATGGAAAAAGCAAGAGAGTTCCAGAAAAACATCTATTTCTGCTTTATTGACTATGCCAAAGCCTTTGACTGTGTGGATCACAATAAACTGTGGAAAATCCTGAGAGAGATGGGAATACCAGACCGCCTGACCTGCCTCTTGAGAAATCTGTATGCAAGTCAGGAAGCAACAGCTAGAACTGGACATGGAACAACAGACTGGTTGCAAATAGGAAAAGGAGTACGTCAAGGCTGTGTATTGTCACCCTGCTTATTTAACTTCTATGTGGAGTACATCATGAGAAACGCTGGACTGGAAGAAGCACAAGCTGGAATCAAGATTGCCAGGAGAAATATCTATAACCTCAGATATGCAGATGACACCACCCTTATGGCAGAAAGTGAAGAGGAACTAAAGATCCTCTTGATGAAAGTGAAAGAGGAGAGTGAAAAAGTTGTCTTAAAGCTCAACATTCAGAAAATGAAGATCATGGCATCCGGTCCCATCACTTCATGGGAGATAGATGGGGAAACAGCGGCTGACTTTATATTTCTGGGCTCCAAAATCACTGCAGATGGTGATTGCAGTCATGAAATTAAAAGATGCTTACTCCTTGGAAGGAAAGTTATGACCAACCTAGACAGCATGTTGAAAAGCAGAGACATTACTTTGCCAACAAAGGTCCGTCTAGTCAAGGCTATGGTTTTTCCAGTAGTCATATATGGATGTGAGAGCTGGACTATAAAGAAAGCTGAGTTCCGAAGAATTTGAGCTGTGGTGTTGGGGAAGACTCTTGAGAGTCCCTTGGACTGCAAGGAGATCCAACCAGTCCATCCTAAAGGAGATCAGTCCTGGGTATTCATTGGAAAGACTGATGTTGAAGCTGAAACTCCAATTCTTTGGCCACCTCATATGAAAAGCTGACTCATTGGAAAAGACTCTGATACTGGGAGGGATTGAGGGGGCAGGAGGAGAAGGGGGTGACAGAGGATGAGATGGCTGGATGGCATCACTGACTCGATGGACATGAGTTTGGGTGAACTCCAGGAGTCAGTGGTGGACAGGGAGGCCTGGCGTGCTGTGGTTCATGGGGTCATGAAGAGTCAGAGACAACTGAGCAAGTGAACTGAACTGAGATGAGTGCAATTGTGCGGTAGTTTGACATTCTTTGGCATTGCCTTTCTTAGGGACTGGAATGAAAGCTGACTTTTTCCAGTCCTGTGGCCACTGATGAGTTTTCCAAATTTGCTGGCATCTTGAGTGCAGCACTTTCACAGCATCATCTTTTAGGATTAAAAATAGCTCAACTAGAATTCCATCACCTCCACTAGCTTAGGTCCACTTGACTTCACATTCCAAAATGTCTGGCTCTAGGTGAGTGCTTCCACCATCCTGGTTATCTGGGTCATAAAGATCTTTTTTGTACAGTTCTTCTGTGTATTCTTGCCAGCTCTTCTTAATATCTTCTGCTTCTGTTAGGTCCTTACAATTTCTGTCCTTTATCGAGCCCATCTTTGCATGAAATGTTCCCTTGGTATTTCTAATTTTCTTGAAGAGATCTCTAGTCTTTCCCATTCTATTGTTTTCCTCTATTTCTTTGCATTGATCACTGAGGAAGGCTTTCTTATCTCTCCTTGCTATTCTTTGGAACTCTGCATTCAAATGGGTATATCTTTCCATTTCACCTTTCCTTTTTGCTTCTCGTCTTTTCATAGCTATTTGTAAGGCCTCCTCAGACAGCCATTTTGCTTTTTTTGCATTTCTTTTCCATGGGGATGGTCTTGATCCCTGTCTCCTGTACAATGTCATGAACCTCCATCCATAGTTCATCAGGCACTCTATCTATCAGATCTAGGCCCTTAAATCTATTTCTCACTTCCACTGTATAATCGTTAAGGATTTGCTTTAGGTCATACCTGAATGGTCTAGCGGTTTTCCCTACTTTCTTCAGTTTAAGTCTGAATTTGTCAATAAGGACTTTATGATCTGAGCCACAGTCAGCTTCCGGTCTTGTTTTTGTTGACTGTATAGAGCTTCTCCATCTTTGGCTGCAAAGAATACAATCAATCTGATTTTGGTGTTGACAATCTGGTGATGTCCATGTGTAGAGTCTTCTCTTGTGTGGTTGGAAGGGGGTGATCGCCCAGTGCGTTCTCTTGGCAAAACTATTAGCCTTTGCCTTGCTTCATTCTGTACTCCAAGGTCAAACTTGCCTCTTATTCCAGGTATTTCTTGACTTCCTACTTTAGCATTCCAGTCCCCTATAAAGAAAAGGACATCTTTCTTGGGTGTTAATTCTAGAAGGTCTCATAGGTCTTCATAGAACCTTTCAACTTCAGCTTCTTCAGCATTACTGGTTGGGGCATAGACTTGGATTACTATGATATTGAATGGTTTGCCTTGGAGACGAACAGAGATCATTCTGTTGTTTCTGAGATTGCATCCAAGTACTGCATTTCAGACTGTTTTGTTGACCATGATGGCTACTCCATTTCTGCTAAAGGATTCCTGCCCACAGTAGTAGCTATAATGGTCATCTGAGTTAAATTCACCCATCCCAGTCCATTTTAGTTCACTGATTCCTAAAATGTCAATGTTCACTCTTGCCATCTCCTGTTTGACCACGTCCAATTTGCCTTGATTCATGGACCTGACATTCCAGGTTCCTATGCAATATTGCTCTTTACAGCATCGAACCCTGCTTGCATCACCAGTCACATCCACACCTGGGTGTTGTTTTTGCTTTGGTCCCGTCTCCTCATTCTTTCTGGAATTATTTCTCCAGTGATCTCCAGTACCATATTGGGCACCTACTGACCTGGGGAGTTCATCTTTCTGTGTCCTATCTTTTTGCTTTTTCATACTGTTCATGAGGTTCTCAAGGCAAGAATATTGAAGTGGTTTGCCATTCCTTTCTCCAGTGGACCGCATTTTGTCAGAATTCTCCACCATGACCCGTTCATTTTGGGTGGCCCTACACAGCATGGCTCATAGTTTCATTGAGTTAGACAAGGCTGTGGTCCATGTGGTTAAATTGGTTAGTTTTCTGTGATTGTGGTTTTCAGTCTGTCTGCCCTCTGATGGAGATGGATAAGAGGCTTATGGAAACTTCCATATGGGAGAGACTGACTGAGGGGGAAACATCTGGAAGTTCATGGTTATCGTACTGTTGAGCAGACTTAGGCCAATGGTGATCCATCCCCTGGGGTATAAGCAGTGCCACTCCAACTCAACTAGGGTTTACAGTTATTTTTCCTTTATGTAGCTGGCTGCTATGTTATTTGGTACATACACTTTATAATTGTTACATTTTATACTCTAATTGTTCCTCTGTACTATATTTAGTCCCTCTTTAACCAGCTGAGCCTTATACTCCACCTAGTGTAATAGTGCCACTCTTGCTTTCTTTTAAAACTTAATTTGGGACTTCCCTAGAGGTCCAGAGGTTAAGACTCCACCTACCAATGCAGGAGACACAGGTTCGATCCCTGGTCCAGGAAGATCCCACTTGCCTCGGACCATCTTAGCCTGTGAGCTGTAATTACTGAAGCCTGTGCAACTATATCTGTGCTCTGCAACAGAAGAAATCACTGCAAAGAGAAACCTGTGCACCACAATGAAGAGTAGCATCCACTTGCTGCAGCTACTAAAGAAAGCCCGCTCGCAGCAATGAAAACCCAATGCAGCCAACAATTAATTCATTAAAAATTTTAAAATTGGGGACTTCCTCAATCCAGTGGCTAGGACTCCACATTCCCAATGCAGGGGGCCCAGGTTTGACCCTTGGTTGGAGAACTAGATCCCACATGCTGCAACTAACAGTTCATATGCTGCAAACAAAAAGATTCTGCATGTCACAACTAAGGACCGAAAACCAAACAAATTAATTAAAAAAAAGTAAAGCCTGTACAACAGGGTTGGAGAACAAAACTCTACACCAGTTAATTTCTAATAAAGATTCAGTCAGCTCAGTCACTCAGTTGTGTTCAACTCTTTGCGACCCCATGGACTGCAGCATGCCAGGCTTCCCTGTCCATCACCAACTCCTGGAGCTTGCTCAAACTCACGTCCATTGCATCAGTGATGCCATCCAGCCATCTCATCCTCTGTCATCCCCTTCTCCTCCTGCCTTCAATCCTTCCCAGCATCAGGGTCTTTTCCAGTGAGTCAGTTCTTTGCATCAGGTGGCCAAAGTATTAGAGTTTCAGCATCAGTCCTTCCAATGAATATTCAGGACTGATTTCCTTTAGGATTGACTGATTGGATCTCCTTGCAGTCCAAGGGACTCTCAAGAGTCTTCTCCAGTACCACAGTTCAAAAGCATCAATTCTTCAGCGTTCAGCTTTCTTTTTTAGCTGTTTTTTTTAAATTTTTTAATTGTATAAAATTTAATTTGCATATCTTTTTGTTCATCCCTTTGTCTCTTTGTTCATCCCTTTATTTCCAAGCTCTATCACTTAAAGAGTATTTTTTTTTTGTAAGCAGTGTGGAGATGTTTATTCTGTTCACATTTTGTGTTGTGTTAGTCACTCAATTGTGTCCAGTTCCTTGGGACCCCATTGACTGTAGCCCACCAGTCCCCTCTGTCCATGGAACTTTCCAGGCAAGAATACTGGAAGCAGGTTGCCATTCCCTTCTTCAGGGGATCTTCCCAACCCAGGAATCAAACCCATTACGCGTTACGGGCAAATTCTTGGCCATCTGGGCCAGCAGGGAAGCCCCTCTGCTCACATTCAGTGAAATACATTAGATTTTACTCTTCTCATCTTATGCTGTGTTCATTATTTAGTGTAACTGTTTCCTGTCCCTTTCGTCCATCCTGATGGGACTGTTGGCAGTGGGGGCAGTCGAAGCAGGGGTTCTTTGTTAGTATCCAGCTGCTGTGGGTGAAGGATGTCGTCATCAGCAGTCCTGGTCACTAGACCAGCTAGCAACATAGTTTGGAGGCTTCCTGGCCGTGAAGCCTCCAAATCTAGTTCCTCATCTTTCCTAGAGATTCTGTGAACCCTCCAACACCTTTCTCTTTAAGAGTTTTTCTTCTGTTTCAATTAGCCGGGGATGCCTGTTGCTTCAACCAAGAACACGAAAACACAGTTTCAAGTGTGTTCTTTCCCCAGTCAAGTCTGTGGTCAACTTCATGCGATGAAGTTTTACTTTACTTATTAACAACATTTGATCTATTACTTTACTTGGCCATGCCAGGTCGTAGTTGTAACATACGGGGTCTTGGTTTCAGCTTGCAGGATCTTTAGTTGTGGCATGTGGGATCTCGTTGTCCCCTGACCAGGGCTCAAACCCTGGGCCCTTGCATTTGGAGCAAGGAATCTTAGCCTCTGGACCACCAGGGAAGTCCTTATCTTATTTATTTAGACAAATGTTAGATATAGAGAAGGAAGAGAGCATAGTTGGACCAAAAATGATCCCACTATTCCAGACTCTGTTAGGAATTCTAAAGCAAATTTTTCCTTAGTGCTGTAGCACTAAAGTTCTTTGTGAACGTGACCGTGAAGTCATTCAGTCATGTCCGACTCTTTGCAACCTCCTAGACTGTAGCCTACCAGGCTCCTCTCATCGTTTAATGAAGAAAAGACTAATCCTAACCTAACCCTTTTAGAAAGTAAAATTTTACAGACTTTCAAATTGTCTTTATTATTTTTTTTCAATTAAAAAATATTTTCCCACTTAGAAAACTGAAGAAAGGTCTCTGGACTTGGGAGAGGGTCAGGCATGTCCGTGGAGCTTGTTACTCAATCCAGAGAGTCAGCAGTTCACACGAAGCACTGAGATGCCCCAGGAACTGTCATCTTGAGTCACTTCTTAATGACAAAGGGGATGAGAGTCTGATGCTCAGGCCTCTGAAGATCTTTTCTAAGTCGGGGCCTGTGAGAGAGGAATGAGAAAGCTGTGATTGGCAGGAAGCTGTGAGGGAGGTAGGGGAGGAGAGGTGATGCTGAAAATGCAGGGGCTGGAAATGCAAAGGGAAAGAAGGGACTCAAGTGTGCCCTGGAGGCCTGGAGGGAAACAGCACTAATGAGAATTTATTAAGGGGCTTCCCTGGCGGTCCAGTGATACAGAGTCTGCCTTCCCATGCAGGGGACTCGAGTTCGAACCCTGGTAGAGGAACTAATATCCCACACGCTGCAGGGCATCTGAGAGGCTGCATGCCACAAAGAAGCGTCAGTCACTCAGCTGTGTCCGACTCTGCGGCCCCATGGACTGTAGTCCACAGTAGCCCGCCAGGCTCCTCTGTCCATGGACTTCTCCAGGCAGGAACATGGGAGTGGCTAGCCCTTCCCTTCTCCAGGGTGTCTTCCTGACCCAGGGATCACATCCAGATCTCCTGCATCGCAGGCAGATTCTTTACTATCTGAGCCATCGGAGAAGCCACAAAGAAGACCTGGAGCAGACAAACAAACAAAAAGGGTCTATCGAGAGGGACACGGAAGGAACTACAGACGCCTGGGAGAGGGAGCCGAAAGGAGGTGTCGTGAGAAAAGAGAAAGGGGTGGGGGTGGGAGCCAGCAAGGAGAGGACAGAAGACAGAAGTGGGGAGGCTGAAGCTGGAGAGGGAGGGGGGAGAGGCCAGGGCCTGCCTGGGGCCAGCTTCTCACCGTCAGGATCCTCTGGAGCCTTCGCCTTATGCTAGCACTGTACTGCTCCAGCTTGTCCCAGGGCTGGAAGGGCCTCAACTTGTTGTCCACAAACTGTTCCCAGCAGTCTTCAAATTCTTGAGATATTAGAGACAGAAACAGAGTCAGGCCCCGAGGGCAGAGGAGCAGCAAGCAACCCAGGTTCCCTCCTTCCTTCCCCCTTCTTTCTCTTCCTCTCCCTGGAATTTCCCCTTCCAGGTGGTATCACACCTTGAGTCCCAGCTGGGCCTGCATCCTTCCTGCCCAGCCTCTCCTCTTCTCCCTCTCCCACTCAGTTGGGCTTTCATACTTGGAACCTGCAGAACCTCCAGACCACTGACAGCTCTGTCTCCCTTCCTACCTGTGTGGGTCATGACAGCCACTGAGATCCCAGCTTCCTGCAGCTGCCGCAGCCCCCTCCGAAACGGCTTGATCCAGTGGAAGTACAGGCGGGAGGCAAAGATCTGCAGGTTCAGGTGGTCATTTCTGGTGACGAAATCAACCAGTTCACTGGCACAGTTCGGGCAAGGGCTCCATGTGATGTAGCAGATGATTCTGTAGCTCTGGCTCGGGTTCAGATTCAGTGAGTTGATCTTGTCAATAAAGCGAATTTCTGCATGCCGCTGCTTCTGGAGAGGGTATCAGACAGAGCAGGAAGGGCTGGTTAGAAGGCAGAGGCCAGACATCACACATGGAGGGTGAAGTTGGGGATAGAGGGGCTCTATCCTGTGAGCTTTCCAGTATGTGAGCTTGCCGATAGCACAAGGAAAGAACCTCCTTTCGCTTATTATGTATTCACTCACTCACTCATCCATTAATCCCACACATCTGTATCCCGATAGGAATCTGATCAGGGTCCTTGTGACCAGAGAAGATGGGTTGTAGACCAGACACCCCCAGGGCTTCGTAGTTATTTAGTCACTAAGTCGTGTCTAACTCTTTGCGATCCCGTGGACTAGAGCCCAACAGTCGCCTCTGTCCATGGGATTTCCCAGGCAAGGATACTGGAGTGGGTTGCCATTCTCTTCTCCAGGGGATCTCCTCAAGCTAGGGATCAAACCCGAGTCTCCTGTATTGGGAGGTGGATTCTTTACCACTGAGCCACCAGGTAGAGTGTGAGCTGGTGTTTGGACACAATCAGGAGGTTGTCTGGAGATGTTTGAACCTGAGGGTACCAAGGAGCAGGTCAGGGAGGGAGACAGGAAGAACAGACAGGTAGAAAGGTGAGCAGAAAGGCAGAAATGTGATGGAGATCTTGCGGGTTATGTTAGGTGCTCAGTCCTTGGAAGAGCGCTTGGCTTCTCGGAGTGATGACTGAGCTGAGCCCTGGAGGATGAGAAAACACATACTTCCCAAAGAGGAGCAGGAAGATTTTGTGCTGGAGGGAAGGGCTTCTGTGGTGGCCTAGGGATGGGGAAGAAGGTGGAGCGTTCCTGGGAAGCTGGGTTAACTCAGCCTCTGCCGCGCCTCGGGATCCCCGTGCATGGAGGGGGTCAGCCTCCGCCTGCCCTGCACCCGGAGGACCTGCTTGGCACCTTGTTTCGGAAGCAGCCTCTGTCAAGCGTCGAGTCGCCGAGCTGCTTCAGCTGGTAGCACAGGTAGGTCTTCCTCGGGTGGTAAGGCGCTGGGGCCCGGGGCTGGTTGCCAAACTGCTGCTTGAACAGAGTTTCTCTTAGCAGATTCATCGTGTTTCTGCGCAACAAGGAAGGAGAGAATCCAAGATGCAGAGGGCGTTCTTTCTCTGGCAGCACCCTAGGCTCGGCTCCATTCTGAACCCAATTCCTTGGGCTCGCCTGGGCCCTTAAGGGGAGGTATGGGAGGGTCTCTTCCTTCTTGGCTGACCAGGGGGACTGGGGAGGGAGACGAAGAGTGTGAATTCTCCCACCTCTGGCCTGAAAGAGATCCCCCCCAACTCCAGCCCATGCTAGAGGCCACTGCAGGCAGCATGCCTGGGCTGGGGTTTGGCAGGGGTACCCTGAGAACTGAGCACAGCATGTCCTTCCTCGGCTCTCACATCTTCGTCCTGAGCCCCAGACCCCTCTGTGTAGGTCCCACAAGCACCTCAATCCTGTGTCTAATATCAGAACCCCTTCTCTTTGGGGAGTGGGGGGATGGAAGCTGGTGTTTTTCCTTTAACTCTTTGTGCTCTTGGCTGAAGTGTGTGTATCACACTTCTGTCTGTAGAAAGAGCACAGAGGTACGTGACCAGGAAAACCTGCTGTCACCAAGGCTGTGTTGCAACAGACACTTTTGGTGGAAGCACTCACTTAGATTTTTCTCCCCCCACCCATTGTGCTTGTACTCTGTAAAGTATTTCATTTTGTATCTTGCTTTCCTTCATGCATTGCAAAGTGGCCCAGCCCATGTGGAAATGCAGAACCACCAGGTTCTAGTGTGTGAGCTTGCCCATAGCACAAGGAGAGAACCTCCTTCTTTCCTTCGTTAGGTAGTCCTTCACTCACTCACTCATCCATCAACCCCACACTCCTCAAGCATCTGTATCTTGATCAGAATCCCGATCAGGGTGCCTGAGGCCAGAGGAGATGGACTGTAGACCAGACACCCCCAGGGCTTCGCAGCTGTTGAGTCACTAAGTCCTGTCTGACTCTTTGTGACCCCATAGACTGTAGCCTGCCAGGCTCCTCTGTCCATGGGATTTCAATAAACCCCATGTCTTTTCAATAAATGCTGCTGGCTTTGCACAAATTGAAGCAGGTGGATACAACCAGGAACCTTCCTGCCAGACCCCGGGGAGGTGCATGAAGACACGCTCTGGCCGGAGGCCCACCTCAAGTGGACACTCAAGGCCAAGCAGATGCCCCCTGAACAAGCCTGGGAGGCTTGATGGCCTCAGACCACTGTCCCTTTGGACCCGCCACCCACAGTAATGTCACTTGGCCTATCATCGCGTCAGACACAGGTGACCTCAGAGCATCGGGACTGGCATCTGGACACAGGAACCAAACCAAGGATGCCCTCACAGCCCGGACCCTGGGTTGTAACATTATGCCTACAAGGCCGGAAAAGCTTTGCCATACTTCCTGCTGACTCACTGAAATACCACCAGTTCCACCAATGAAAAACCATTTCTGGTATCTGGTATTCTAATTAGCAAAGCCACAGATTTCACCAGTGGAAACCTATCTCATCAATGGAAACCTAACATCCCTCGTGTTAATCAGTAAAACTTTAGGTGGATTTGGAGAACAACTGCTAAAGAGACCATCTCTGGACTGTGACCTTTCATTAACCGCCACTGACCTCCCCTGAAGTTCATACTCCCGGTGAGGGGAACTGGTGGCCAGATCAGAAGGGAAATCCCATTTGTAGCACATCTAAGACAACCACTGCCCTGTCTGCCCAGAGTCTTCCTGATTTTAGCCCTGAAGTCTCCACCTTCTGGGAAACTCCCCTGTCCTGGGGATACCCAGACAACTCAAGGCTTAGACCCTTCACATTTCAGACAAGAGGACTTATCTTCATAGCACGTATGTTGCACCTTGACCTTGAATAGCTAAAACTGTAGGTGTGACAGAAACAACCTTTAAGAAGTATTTAAAGACCAATTGAATTTTTCACACTTGGTAGTGTCTTCATGGGAAATGAATTATCTTCTTATCTTGGAGAGTTTTTCCTCCACAGAGCAGAAATGAGAGTATTCTTTTGCAAAATTGTGCCTTTAAAATAAAGTTTTACAGCTGACTTCAGACATTGTTTCAATCATCCTTGAACCTAAAGTCTAGGATTGAGGGTGCACAGAAAGCTTCAGGAAGACCTGGAGGCCATGTCTATGGGATATGGCCAGGGCCAGACAGAGAGATGGTCAGGGACACAGACAGACAGGCTGTGGCAGGGGCGGAGCTAGGAGGCCTGAGGCAAGAGGAGGAACAGAAGTGGAGCCCTGCAGGGAAGGAGCCAGAGAGAGAACCCAGGGCTGGGAGTGGATGGTGGCAGAGCCCGAGGCTGAGAGAACTGGCATCGATACCTGGTCCCTGCAGCCTGGCTCCAGCCCCCTTGGCAGTCTCGGCTTGCCCTGGCACTGGGCTTTCTGGCTCCACCTCCCTCTCAGCAGGCTGCCCTTGGCCTTGGGAGATTCCCTTATCTGAGAATGTTCCCCCACAGCTTTCTGAGTGGCAGATGCCCTTCTGGCCTGGAGAAGCCGAGGTGGAAAGTCCTAGGCTGGTTTTCCTCTTCTCCATCCTCTTCCTCCTCCTGGGCTCTTGACTTACCTGGTTTGGGGACTCCAAACACAATCTCCTTGCCCAGGAAGACCTGATCCAGCCCAGCCCTGTCATAGACACTCCCAGGACCCTTGCTTTTAGGACAGTGCCTGATCTGAAAGCGATCTCCCAGCCCTCTCAGCCAAGGCCCCACCTCCTTCCTGTTTTGGCACCAGGGGTGGGAGGGCCCCGGGGTGCTTTGCTTCCTCAGGCTCAGACCCATCTTCTCTGGGGTCCTCCCTCTTGGCAGAGCTCAGCCTCTGATGGACCAACATTACTGCAAAGGGGAAACAGAAAGTAAAGATGACGGCGAGGGGCTGGGCCAGGCCCTGGTTGTAGAGAGCAGGACAGAGGCTGTTCCCACTGGGGGAGGGGCAGGCTGGTGCTCTCTCCACCCCACCCTGGCTTGGCACTTTGGTGTCATTTAGTACCCTGGCAAGACTCTGGGCAGGATGGAAAAGGAGGGCTGGGGGTCAGCACTCCAGATCTTCATCTCTAGCACTGTGTTGGGCAGATCTGTGCACCATCAGCCACCCCAGCGCCCCAACAACCTCGAGCAGGGAGGATCGCTATCCTGACATTTTAGATGAGGTCCTAGCACAGAAAGGCTAAGACACTCTCTCGAGGTCACACAGCAAATAAATGAAAGAACTGCAAAGCTGTCCAGGCAGCCTGGCCCGGCTCCCTCTTCCTGCATCCCCATTGTTCCATTAAAAGGAGTGGGCGGAGGGTGGGTACAAAAGAAGGGGTAAGCTGCCTGCTTACCTTGTCAAGTCAAGACTTCCAGTTAAAAAAGCAGCTCTGGGGAAAGGGGAAACCTAGGGAGAAGGTCTTAGAGCAGTCACAGCCACCTCCAGTCCAGACTACACACAGATACGACTCCTAAGTTAACTTTTCCCAGCTAGTCATCTCATTGCTCTGGGACCCTGCACACACCCCTTTCTGCCCCACAGGCTCTGGTGTGGCCTCGGGGGTAACAAGAGCTTGGGCAGGAAGTTAGAGGATCTATAAGAATGCTGTCCCCATTACCTCCCTTTGTCCTAATGCCTAGGACCACAGCCAATGGAAAATTCTAGAACGATCTGGGTCCTTCTGGGAAGACTGATCAGATCTGCACACTGAAGTATTTGGTCAGACTCAGAGAGCTAAGTCACCCCTGGCCTGAGAAGCAGGAAGGGTGGACAAGAAGGCTGAAACCCTTTGCTTGCCTTTCCCTAATGACAGCAGTCCTCCAGCCCCGGCCCTAGAGATCCCCATGAGCTGCCTGGGATGGGCTGAGATGCAGGCGAGCTGGGAGCAGGACGTGTGGAGCTGGCCACGGTGGTCCTTTTAATGCTGGAGACAATCAGGAAGTGCGTCATCCACAGGTGTGTGCGTCTGTGCCTCCCTCCTTGAAGGAAACATCGACAGGGAGGGCATCGAGGCAGATGAGCTGAAGTAGCCAGGGACCCCCTGGGACTCTGCTCAGGACCCCCAGGCAGCAGTGCAAACAGGAGGGGAGAGCAAATGGACAAGCATCTGCTGCCACTGACAATTCACAGCCAGATGCCAAGAGGAGTGGGACCCCCGACCTTCTCCACGGGGACTTTATGACAGCTTCCAAACCGACAGCTTCCCACTTGCTGGTCCTTCCTGTGCCTCTGGTGGCCCAGAAACCCAGCTCATCAGGAGCTTACTCTCTTTAGCCCTTGCCACAGTTCCCGCCACCCTTTCTGGAATCTCCACCGAGCTCCTCCTCCTTGGTGCATTTATGTGGCTGCTGGCTCCGCAATCACAGGGCCAGACACTCACGTTCTGATCTACCTTGAGCATCCCACCTGCGGTCTCTGACCTGACTTCCTGGTGGTCCTTCTACTTTCTGTTCTGCTTTTGGGAGAATCTCTGATCATCTCAATCCTCCCGTGCCCAATCCTACTTTCCCCCCTAAAGGCTTATTTAAATGTAAACTTAATCATTAACTGCCCTCGCTCTCACTCCCCATCACCATCCTCAGCGCTTCATTGCTGGCAGCAATATGGGAATGGACCAGGAATGAGCAGAGTGAGCACAGCCTGTGATGACGTCAGAGTGGCAGAGGGGTGAGGTGGGGTTGTGGGGGCACCAAGCTCTAGAATGGAAGCAGACGAGTCAGAGTCAAGGGGTGGGGGCATAACCTGGAGAGAGACACACAGGACCAGGATCCTGCTGTCACTACGCCCGCTCAGCTCAGATGCCCTTGGTCATTGTAGGGGCTGAACTGTGAGCCCCAAATCCATATTCTGAAGTCCCCACTTCCACTTCCTCAGAATGTGACTGTAACTGAGACAAGACATTGAAGGCAGAACAAGCTCTTAGGGCGGGGGTCCCCAGCCCCCAGCGGGGGCCATGGACTGTTACCTGTCTGTGGTCGTTAGAACAGGTCTGCACAGCAGGAGGTGAGCAGTGGGCAAGGGAGCAAAGCTTTATCTGTATTTACAACCGCTTCCCATCGCTCACATTATTGCCTGAGCTCCGCCTCCCATCAGGTCAGGGGCAGCATTAGATTCTCATAGAAGCACAAACAGGGCTTCCCAGGTGGCATTAGTGGTAAAGAACCCGCCTGCCAATGCAAGAACCAGGAGAGACTCAGGTTCAACCCCCGAGTTGGGAAGATCTCCTGCAGGAGGGCTTGGCAATCCACTCCAGTGTTCTTGCCTGGAGAATCCTATGGACAGAGGAACCTGGTGGGCTGCAGTCCATGGGGTGGCAAAGAGTTGGAAATGACTGAAGCAACTTAGCTCACACATACAGGAGTGGACACCCTACTGTGAACTGTGCAATCAAGGGACCTCGGTTACATGCTCTTTATGAGAATCATCCCCAAACCATCCTCTTCTCAACCCTCCGGTCCGTGGAAAAACATTGTCTTCCATGAAACTGGTTCCTGGTGCCAAAAAGGTTGGGGAGCACTGTCTTAGGGTGATTCTTACTCTGATCTGACTAATGTCCTTATGTGTGCTAAGTTGCTTCAGTCGTGTCCGACTCCTTACAACAGTACGGTCTATAGCCCGCCAGGCTCCTCTGGCCAGAGGATTCTCCAGGCAAGAATACTGGAATGGGTTGCTATGCCCTTCTCCAGGGGATCTTCCTGACCCAGGGATTGAACCTGTATCTCCAACGTCTCCTGCATTGGCAGGCGGGTTCTTTACCACTAGCGCCAGCTGGGAAGCCCCAACGTCCTTATAAGCAGAGGAGACTGGGACATACAGAGGGACATCAGGGGCTCCCCAGAGGTCATGCACAGAAGAAAGGCCATCTGAGGACACAGTGAGAAGGCAGCCACCTGCGGCCACGGAGCGAGGCTGCAGGAGAACCCAGCCTGCCCTCACCTTGGGCTTGGACTTCTAGCCTCCATGACAGCGAGAAAAAAAAAAAAGGTTATTGTTAAGTCACCCAGTCTGTGGAGTTCTGTTGCTGATGCCTTAGCGAACGAATACAGTCACTCCCATCAGGAATCCTCGTTCTCTGATTAGTCAGGTCAGGCTTCAGGGTTGTTGTTTCAAATCTCATTTTCACATGTATACATGTTCACACCCACTTATGTTCAGTTCAGTAACAAGGTTGGGTCAGCGTGTGAGACAGGAGGAGGCGGGGGCCCCCTTGCTGGGGGAGAGGGAGACGCTGGGGGGAGAAAGGAGAGAGGACCGAGGAAAGACAGGATGGTTCAAGAGCAGAGGCCTGGCAGGACCAGGGGAAAGAGGAGGCTGAGAAGGGAGGTGCCGGTGGGCGGAGGTGAGGGGGGGCCGTGGGTCGGGGTAAGGGGCAGGCTAAGGAAGCCCTCACCCGAGAATGTCCTCAAGCTCTGCAACCAGCAGCTGATAATTTCTGTTCAGTTTCTTCCAAGGCCTGAAGGGCCTCCTCTGATTGTATACAAACTTTTTCCAACAGTATTTGAATTCTGAGATAAAGAGGAAAGCAGAGCTGTCAGAGCTGGGTCTGTCCTCTGCTGGCCCTCTCCCTGTGCCCTGGGCCCTCCTCCCCACTCCCCAGGCTCCCCTCCCACTCCCCCTTCCTCGGGGGGTATTCTAGGTGCCCCCCTATCCCTCCCCTCGCCCAGCCCCCCAGCGCCCTCTGCTCTCACCTTGGTAGGACATAATGTCCACACAGGCTCCCTGGTCGCTCAGCCCGAGCAGCCCCTGCCTATACTGCGTGTCCTGGAAGTAGTAGAGGCGGGCGGCGAAGATGCTCAGCGTCACATTCTGGTACATCCCCAAGAAGCCAGCCACCAGCTCCGCACACTTCACGCAGGGGCTCCACGACATGAACCAGGTGATGTGGTAACACTCGTCAAGGCGCAGCTTCTCGGCACAGAACCAAGACAGGAAGCGGCGTTCGGTGTGGCAGTGAGTCCCATCATAGACCTGGGAGAGATAGAGGAGGAAAGCATGGTTGTTCTTGGTGGCAGAGCAGGCATGTGGCTGGGGTGGGTGGCGGGGGGAGGAGGGATCA
>SJYE01004589.1:50693-89496 GCA_006408755.1 Eudorcas thomsonii | reverse complement strand
CATCCATCCCCTCCCTTCTTTTCTTCCTTAGTTGTCCCTTCCCACAGTCATCCATTCATCCATTCATTCCAACATCCATCCTCTCAAGCATTCATTCTACAAGTATCCTGAGTCCGGCTTCGCGCCAGGCCCTCTGGGGTCCAGGTTGGTTCCCTGGGTGCTGTCTGCCAGGAGGCTCACAGAGCTGCCCTGCACCTCAGGGAACCCACCAGCCACACACCTCTACAGAGCACCTGACGTGTGGCTCGAGTGAAGGGAGATGTGTGGCAGGTGTGAAAATACACAGTTGAGGGATTTCCCCGGGAGTCCAGTGGCTAAGACTCCACGCTGTCAGTGCAGGGGGTGGGGTTCAGTCCCTGGTCTGGGAGCTAGACCCCACAGGCCGCAACTGAAACAGATCCTGTATACTGTAACTAAAAGAACATGCCACAGCTAAGGCCTGGAACAGCCAAATAAATACATATTAAAAATAAACACACAGTTCATTTCAGTGACTTAGTATGAACAAAAAAGAATGCAAACCATCTCACGAAGTTTTATATTAGTTATGCATTAGAAAATACATATAAGCATATAGCTTAGATATACAGTCAATTCTCTGTATCTGAGGGCTACTCATCTGTGGATTCAACCAACAACCTGTTGACATTATTCAGAAAAAGGAAATTCCAGAAAGTTTCAAAAGGCAAAACTTGAATTTGCCTGGCTGGCAACAATTTACGTAACATCTTGTTCATTTGCTAAGTTATATCTGACTCTTTATGACCCCATGGACTACAGCACTCCAGGCTTCCCTGTCCTTTACCATCTCCCGGAGTTTGCTCAGAATCATGTCTATTGTGTTGATGATGCCATCCAACCATCTCATCCTCTATTGTCCCCTTCTCCTCCTGCCCTCAATCTTTCTCAGCATCAGGGTCTTTTCCAGTCGGCTTTTGAGTCGGCTCTTTGCATCAGGTAGCCAAAGTATTGGAGCTTCAGCGTCAGCCTCAGTCCTTCCAATGAATATTCAGGGAATATTTAGGATTTTCTTTAGGATTGACTGGTTGGATCTCCTTGCAGACCAAGGGACTCTCAAGAGTCTTCTCCAGCACAATTCGAAAGCATCAGTTCTCAGCCTTCTTTATAATCCAGCTCTCACATCCATACATGACTACTGAAAAAAATCATAGCTTTGACTATATGGACCTTTGTTAGCAAAGAGATGTCTGCTTTTTTAATACACTCTCTAGGCTTGTCATACACTTTCTTCCAAGCAGCAAGCGTCTTTTAATTTCCTGGCTGCAGTCGCCATCCACACTGGTTTGGGAGCCCAGGAAAATAAAATCTGTCACCATTTCCACTTTTCCCCCATCTATTTGCCATCAACTGATGGTACTGGATGCCATGATCTTAGTTTTTTGAAAGCTGAGTTTTAAGCCAGCTTTTTCACTCTCCTCTTTCACTTACATCTACATGTTATTTACAAATGTTTATGTAGCATTTACATTATATCAGATATCACTTTAGAGATAATCTAAAGTATATGGGAGAATGTGGGTAGGTTATATGCAAATGCTATGTCATCTTACATATGGACTTCAGCATCTGCAGATTTTGGTGTTAGCAGGGTTCTTGGAACCAACCTCCCGCTCCATACAGAGGGGTGACTGTATTGCCCAATACCTTATAAATATTAATTTCATCGATTTCTCTTAACCTTTTGAATATTGGGTAGTAGAAAAAGTCAGATGACACGTGTGACTCGGATTATATTTTGATGGGGTAATGTTGCTACGGCGCACACTCCTACCCCACCCAGCCCATGACAGCTGCCTTCCCCAGGTAGGTTCTGAAAAGGCTGCAGGCGGGTGGGGGACTTTTGCAGGACTGGTGAGATGCTGACACAGGAGCCTCAGGGCAGTGGACTTATTAGGCATTGCTGACGCTGCAGTGGTCATCCAGGAGACCTGGCTCTGTGCTCAGAGCCAGCTGGGGGACAGGCAGGATGAAGGCTGCTGGTCTCCCCTGTGAGATCCCAAGCCCTAGGCACAAAAGCGGAATGGGTGCGGCAGGCGAGGACCCAACCAGCAGAGCAGCTACTAGGGTCTGATCGGCACTGGAACACAATAGACCAGACTTTCTAAACATGTCATTGTTGTTAAGTCATTAAGTCGTGTCCGACTCTTTTGTGACTCCTTAAACTGTAGCCCCCCAGGCTCCTCTGTCCATGGGATTCTCCAGGCAAGAATACTGGAGAGGGTTGCCATTCCCTTCTCCAGGGGATCTTCCTGACTCAGGGATGGAACCCATATCTCTTGCATCTCCTCCACTGGCAGGCGGATTCTTTACCACCAAGCCACCAGGGAAGCCTGCATGCTTTCCTCCAAAGCTAAAGGCCAAGCTCGATGACAGCTCAGAGAGCACCCACCAGCAGACTCTAAACAAAGCCTGGTGGGATGTGAGCTGCCATCCTGTATGAGGGTTCAGGAGCATCAAGTAGAGACTTCACAGGCCAAGGACTTGGGAAAATGTATGGAAAGACACAGAATTCCCTGAGAGCCCCCAAATGGCATAGGACTGATTACAATTTTTTCCACATTATCAACTGGCTTATTAACCTTTGTATTACCTATGACAAAGGGACACCCATTTGTGGGGCTAAAATTTTATCCCATTTTTGAAACAGGAACTAGATTGGAACTATTACCCTGGGCAAAGACATCGGACACTATCACTGTGGTGTGCCTGTGCTTGTCCAACTGTTTGCAATCCCAAGGACCGTAGCCCACCAGGCTCCTCTGTCCATGGAATTTTCCAGGGAGTGGAGTGGGCTGCCATTTCCTTCTCCAGGTGATCTTCCCAACCCTGGGAAGGAACCCGTGTGTCCCGCATCTTCTGCACTGCAGGCAGATTCTCTACTGCTTGAGCCATCCGGGAAGCCCCATCACTGCCATATCTGCATTCTTTTATTTATCTAGGCCCCACCAAACTGCTTGCAGGATCTTAGTTTTCCATACCCCCTGCCCTGGGAGCACTGAGTCTTAACCACTGGACCACCAGGGAGGTCCCTATAACTGCATTTTTTATAAAAACTGGACACACTGCAAAAGGAATTTTCCTAGTATCTGACATAACACAGTCTGAAAACCAAAGAACCATTTTTTATAAAAACTGGACACACTGCAAAAGGAATTTTCCTAGTATCTGACATAACACAGTCTGAAAACCAAAGAACGGCGGCTGTAATTATATCCCCAAATCATAACTTTGGGAGAATGACTTGTGCAAGGATCTTGAAACGTTGACAGTTTGCCCACCCGCTGCCCGCTCCCGGGCTTCTCCTCCCTCGGCGGCCCCGGTGCCGGCTTGCCCACCCGCTGCCCGCTCCCGGGCTTCTCCTCCCTCGGCGGGCCCGGTGCCGGCTTGCCCACCCGCTGCCCGCTCCCGGGCTTCNCCCTATAACTGCATTTTTTATAAAAACTGGACACACTGCAAAAGGAATTTTCCTAGTATCTGACATAACACAGTCTGAAAACCAAAGAACGGCGGCTGTAATTATATCCCCCAATCATAACTTTGGGAGAATGACTTGTGCAAGGATCTTGAAACGTTGACAGTTTGCCCACCCGCTGCCCGCTCCCGGGCTTCTCCTCCCTCGGCGGGCCCGGTGCCGGCTTGCCCACCCGCTGCCCGCTCCCGGGCTTCTCCTCCCTCGGCGGGCCCGGTGCCCGCACTGCAATTCTAGGGCACCAAACAAATGCGGTGAGTTTCCTGGGGCCCGTACCTGGTTATGAAAGACCCCCCAGTCGAAGGAGACATGTGAGCGGTGTTTCCTTTCCACCCGGTAGCAGATGTAGGAGCAGTTCCGCCCATAGGCATAGAGCAGGTTGTAAAACTGGAAGTGGAAGGTTTTAGGATCTAACCTCGCCACGTGGTCGCTGGAGATAAAAAGAGAAAAGAGAAAATGCAGAGAGCGCTCCCCCTCCACCCCTACCTGGGCATTCCTCCCAGCTGGTGTCTCCTGCGCGCAAGGCCCTGGCCACTCTTGGTGCTCAGCTTCCCAGCAACCCTCCTGGGCCTTGGGAATTTCCTGCTGCCTTTGCAGGCAGGAAGAAAGACTGGGGAAGAGGAGACGATGCTGGGTCAGCAAGGTGGGTGACGCCTCCCCCTGGGGCCCAGGCTCTGTTCTTTCCTATAGCACCCTAATCCCCACTCCAGTTTTCCTGCCTACCATTAGTAAAACATTAAAAAAGTAATAAAAACCTCTGGACTACAAAATAATAGCCTTTGACATTTCATTTCCATTCATTCCTGACTTTTCACCTGTACATTTGTTTGCTTGTGTTAATTTTTATTGGAGTAAAGTTATTTTGTAACATCTTGTTAGTTTCTATGGTCAGTCAGGGAGAATCAGCTGTACACAAGCATGCATCCCCGCTTTTCTGGATTTCCTTCCCATTTAGGCCATCACAGAGCACCCAGTGGAGTTCCCTGAGCTGTAGAGTAGGCTCCTTAGTTATCTAAACTCACCAGCTCAGGCTACTGTTTCAAGTGCTTTCTGTATCTGAACTCATCAACTCCTCCCCCAAATCCCATGGGAGCCAAGCCCATTTTTATAGAGGAAGCAGGGACACAGAGGGGGCAAGTAGCCTGCTCAAGTCACACAGCAGTAAGTGATGGAGCCGGGCCAGACCAGGCCATCTCCAGCTGTGCCATCTGTGACCTTGCAGCCGTGTGAAGTCTTGGACATGGCTTTCTTTCCTACTCACGTGTAAAACAGGAGCATTTCCTCTGATCTTTGCTCGATTCTAGGCTCGTGGTACAGGTATAAACGTGAAGCGTGGTCACCTAAGTTGTGGCCAGGTTGTAAACCATTTAATGGATTTATTTAAACCAATGGTTGTAAATAAAACCATTTATTTTTCTGCTCAGAGCTGAGGTATCCTTGGAAGAGGGGATGTCTCTACTTGCCTCAGAGAAGTATTCTCACACTGCACTGTGCTTACAGTGGTCTAAACAGTAGAGAAAATGGATCAGAGTGCTGTAAACACAATCCACCAGCTGCTTCAGCCATCCTTTGGCCAAATTCTAAGTGTTCATACAGGGTGCAGCCCAGCACAGTCGGGAAGGGAACTGGCCCAACAGCATTTCAGACTGGGAGCTGGGCCCGAGGACCCTCAGAAAGGCGTGGAGGTGTGGGAGGGGCCAGTTCAGAAGCAAGAGTGGGCGCCCATCCCCGGAACAGGGCAAAGACTCCAAGAGGGAGAAGGTCCTTTCAGAAAAGGTGCCAGAGGGGTAAAAAGAACGGGGCTGGGGCTGCAGAGACTTCAGGGAGAAGGAGGCTGAGGGACGAGACACAGCCCTAGAGACCTCGGGAGAGGGAGCCCAGCAGAGAGAGCGGGCTGGCAGCAGTACCTGGTCCAGGGCATCTGGCTGTAGCCTCGGCAGGCTGGTTGCAGCCCTGGCCTTTGTCTTGAGTGCGGGGGCTCCACTTCCTCTCTCAGGACTCTCGGATAGAAAAACCCCTTATCTGTGAGTGACCTCCCAGGCCGGCTCTGCGGAAGCCCGCCCTCCTTCCTGCTTTGGCACCGGGGGTGGGAGGAGGGCCCCGGGTGGGAGGGCCCCCGGGGTGCTTTGCTTCCTCAGGCTCAGACCCACCTTCTCCTGGGCCCTCCCTCTTGGCTGAGCTCAGCCTCTGATGGGGCCAGGCCCCTCCATGGGGTAGGACCTGACGTTACTGCAAAGGGAAAGAGAAAGTAAAGATGCCCAAGAGGGGGATGGGCCAGACACTGGCTGAAGAGAGCAGAACTAGGCCTGCTCCTACTGGGGGAGGGCAAGCTGGATCCCTCTCCACCCTACCCCCTCACCCAGCCCAAATCTGTGCCTAGCTCTACACTTGCCTGTTGAATGAATGGACGCCATGAGGGAGTGTGGCCCTTATGAGGAAGGAGACAGGTGGGCTCCAGGTTGGAAATTTACAATAAGCCACCCTTCTGGTTGCATTTCCTGAGATAAGAGATAGGTGGGTTCCAGTTAAGGAATTTACAGGGTCAATAGCCAGTCTTTGACTCCACTCTCAAGGGAATAATCACGGCAAGAACAATGAAAGGAAAAAACCCCTGTCTGACAGAGGAGACCCTGCAAACACACAGAAACTCTCCTTGGAGTCAAGAAAGAAAGTAGAAAAGTATTAGTTGCCTGACTCTTAGCGACCCCATGGACTGTAGCCCACCAGGCTCCTCGGTCCGTGGAATTCTCCAGGCAAGAATACTGGAGTGGGTTGCCATTTCCTTTACCAGGAGATCTTCCCAACCCAGGGCCACCAGGGAAGCCTTGGAATCAAAAGTCAGAGGATAATTCCAGGCCATGATGAGTCTTGCTCTTTCCAGAAGCCTTCACTTCAAGATCCAACTTGGCTAGGGTGGGCGTGCGCACCTCAGGCAAGGGTCCTGAGACAAATTAACCGGGGAGGACAATGTAAGGTGATTGGCTTGAGGGAAGACATAGACCTGGAAAACTGCCCTTTTATGAAGGATTTATTATAAAGGATTTAAACTTCCCAAAGTTCTAATTTCTCTGTCTCCGAGCTCTCCCCTGTGCCTTTCTGAATGTACTTTTTCTTTTCAATAAACTTTTTACTTTACTCTTTACCTTCTGCCTCCTTGCCTGAATTCATTCTTGATTAGGCAGGCGAGATTAGGAACTTAGCCTTACCTGCTGACTCCTGTGGTCCAGGGGTTAGGACTCCTTGTCTGGGAAACGAAGATCTTGCTTCCAGTTGCCGGTTGCTGCCGTTTGCTCCTAACCGCATCCGAAATCACTCCCATCTCCAAGTTACAGCCTGCTTGGGGTTCGGGCTGTACAGAGAAGAACAAAGCTGACTCCAGGTTGAATCTGTTCCTCTAGCTCGAACCCTTGTGCTCTGTGGCCTGCGCTTAGTACGCTGGCTCTGCAGCCTTTTAAACCAGTGTTGCTTGGAATCTCCCATGGATTCAGGTTCTGGGTCCCACTCTAAAGCAGGTGTGGTAGACGCTAGCCCCAGACTAGCCACACGATGTTTTGTAAATAACACTTTATTGGCACTTTTAAAAAGGGGGAATCAAGGAGTTTCCTGGTGGTCTAGTGGTTAGGATTTGGCACTTTCACCACCATGGTAGCGTTCAATCCGTGATCGGGAATCTAAGATCTTCACATGCCTTGTAGCACAGCCAAAACAACAAAAAAAGGAAAATCAATCAATAAAGATTACTTTAAACACACACACACACACACACACACGCACACATGCATATAAGAATGCTGCCTAGAGCCAGGAATATATGTGACGGACCAGTCTCCAGCCAGCCTCTGACCTTTAAAGGCACTTTCCCATTCACACAGAGATTAAAAGTTGCAGAACAGAAAGTAACAGTTGTCTTGTTGGAGGATTACAGGAACATGGTGACCAGATTTACCTGGGCAGCTGCAAGAACAAAGGATTCTCACAACCAGCAACACTCCCTCCCCTTTTAGGATTCAAGAAGCCTGAACTCTAACTCGGATAAGGTGGTCCTTTGGGACACTAGTCCACGGTGCTCTTGGTCTGCGGGCTTTCCTAATACAGTCACTACTCCTTGCCCTGACAAGTCTTCTCTCAATTTATTGGCGTATACCGTGGAGAACAGTATGAGTTTGGACTCAGAAACAGGGCTTCACCATACAAATTTGCACACAGATGTTCACTGTGCACAAGTGACACAGACTTTTAGTCCAGACCAGCCTGTGACCCACAAGATTGCTTTGGTTGCCACCTGGACAATGACGGTGTAATACTGCTCTCAATACGCTAGCTGCTGCTTTACACCCAGAGCTGAAACTGCCCTGCACCTGCTTTCCCAGGGGTTGTGTTCATTGCTACAATTCCTCACCCGGAGACCTGGAACACGGCTTGTTTCAGCTGGGCTTTTGATGCTCTTAGAGGATTGACATCTCCTTGCGGGAATAAAATGCCTTACTTGACACTCACTGCCAAATTGCTTTAAAAAAAAAAAAAGGTTTACCTATTTATTTGGCTGGGCCAGGTCTTAGTTGCAGCATGTGGGATCTAGTTCCCCAACCAGGGATTGAACCTGGGCCCCCTGCCTTGGAAGCTCAGAGTGTTAACCACTGGACTGCCAGAGAAGTCCCAAGAAAATTCTTCTAAGATAGGGAAATAAATATTACACATCCTATATTCTTTATTTGGGGCTGTGCTGGTTCTCCGTTGATGCACAGGCTTTTTTCTAGTAGAGGCTGCAGGGGCTACTCTCTAGCTGCACTGCAAGGGCTGCTCATTGTGATGGTTTCTCTGGTTGCAGAGCACAGACTCTAAGGTGCGCAGGCTTCAGCAGGTGCAGCTCGTGGGCTCAGTAGCTGAAACTCCCAGACTCGAGAGCACAGGCTCAACCAAGAGCTGTGGCACATGGGCTTAGTCGCTCTGAGGCATGTGGGATCTTCCCGGATCAGGAATCGAACCTGTGTCCCCTCCATTGTCAGGCAGATTCCTAACCACTGAGCCACCAGGGAAGCCCATAAGTCCTATATTCTTTAAGTCTTCCTTGGCATGAATATTTGCTAACAATTTAATTATGACTTTTCACATCTATGTTTATAAATAAATATTCTTCTTAGTTTTAAAATCAAGATTATTGTAACTGCTCAAAATCAATTGGGAGAGGTTTAACTTTTTTTTTTCTTATTTCTTAAGAAAGTTTCGTTCTGATACTTACAGGGTTGATTGAACCCAGCATAAAACTTTCTGGGCTGCTAACATGATATGATTGCTTTTGTGACGTTTTAAACTAGCAATTGCTTTTCTTTAAATGGTTTAGGGTTAACTTATGTGTTCTTTTTCTGTTGGCATAATTTCTATCATTTTTCCTAGAAAGTTGTTCATTCTGCCTAATTTTTCAGATCTATTGGTGTGTGTTCATTGTATTATCTTCTGACATATACTTCTATAAAAGGAACAGAGACTTTTTATGGTGTCTATAACTATGACTCCATTTTACTCATAATATAGTTTATTTTTGCTTTCTCTCTTTTTTGAAGAGATTTTTCGGCTTTGTCTGCTTCAGTGTCCTAGGTTTTGATGTTAATCCTTTTGCTATTCCCTTTTCTTGAACTGATCACTTAAGCTTCAAATATCAATTTTTTTCTTTTCTAATACATGCATATTATGAGATAAATTTTGCCTTAAGTACTGTTCAATTATATTCCACAAATTTGCTCTTTATTGTTTTAAATGATTGATGAGTTCTAAATATGTCTTTAACACATGAATTATTTAGCAACGTGCTGGTTTAGGTGAAAGCCGGGATCCAATTCAGATCCTGATGCCCTAGCTTGAACCCACTGGAAATCAATATCCAACTGTCCATTGGTACCAGGGACACTCAGGGCTCAGCCTTCATCACATCCCCCAAGAAGCAAAAACACTTCACACAAAGTAGAATGAGCATTATGATTTTACTAATGTTCTCGGATAGTTGATGGAGGAGGGTAACATTCAGGGATGCAGTCATTAGTCAAGGCTCAACCAAGAGTCAGGGCATCTGTGATATACACATTTCATATAAGGACTTCTCTTTTTTCCAGCTTTATTGAGGTATAATTGACAAATACAATTGTATGTATTTAGAACATACGACATGATGACTTGATACACATATACGTTGTAAAATGATGACCACACTCAAGTTAACACATCCAGAGTCACCTTTTGTATGGTGAGAACTCTTAAGATCTACTTCTAGCAAATTACAAGTTTCCAATACAGGATTATTAACTATAGTCACCGTTCTGTATATTACATCCTCAGAACTTACTCATAACTGAAAATTTGTACCCGATGACCAGTGTCTCCCCATTTCCCCCGCCTCCCCCGCAAACACCATTATACTGTGTGTCTCTATGAGTCTGACTTTTAAGAAGTTTCACATATGGATGATAACATGCTTTGTTTTGTCTTTCTCTGGCTTATTTCATGTAGTATAACGTCGTCCACTTTCACCCACATTGTCACAAATGGCAGGACTCTCTTCTTTTTATGGCTGGATAATGTTTCAGGATATGCGTGTGTGTCTGCAGCGTCTCCTTTATCACTCGCCCACTGACGGGCACTTTGGTGGTCTCCTTGTCTTGGCTGTTGGGAGCAGTGGTGCAGTGATCGTGGAATGCCTCACAAAGCTCTCTCTCGGACACACTGATTTCATTTCCTTCCAATGTATACCCAGAGGTGGGACTCCTGGCTCACATGGCACATATAAGGGTTTCCTACAGAACTCCTGCTTTCTGGAATTGTGGGGGCTGGTTAAGCAGTCTTTGTAAGATGCTGTCTTCGTGTCTGATGCTGAAGTCTGCAAGAAAGCAGCTGGCAAGGGAAGATGGGTGTAAGTGTGGGTGAATGAGAACAAGCTGGGACCCTCAGTATGCGCTGTGGAGCACACAGGGGTGAACAGAAACCCCTACAATCATTCTTGCCTCTGACTTCAGTGGTCTGGGTGTCCTGCTGGGGCCCTTCTTCAGCGAGATAAAAATGCGACCAGGGGGATGTGGGAAAGTCCTGGCCGCTGCAGGCACAGTTATGCTTCACACCAGCGTGCCGAGTCTGGTCAGCGCATCAAAACGTGAGCACCTAGAAGAGGTGCTACTTCACGTCCTCTCTGGAAACCAGCCAGGATAGTCCTCTGAGGGCCTGGTCCAAAACTTCTGGGAATGGAACTCTGGGAAATGTCATTTGGCCTGGCCAAGCCTACACATTGCAAAGCTACCACCAGGGGGCAGGATTGGGATTGCATGGAACCTGCAGGATTCACACCAGTGAACAGCGAACCCTCCCATCCACAAACACGGTACCTCTCTCTATGTAGCTAGGTCTCCTTCACCTCCACTTGGGCTTCCCTGGAGGCTCAGACAGTAAAGAATCCGCCTGCAATGCAGGAGACCTGGGTTTTACCCCTGGGTTGGGAAGATGCCCTGGAGAAGGGAAAGGCTACCCACTCCATTATTCTGGCCTGGAGAATTCCATGGACTGTACAGTTGTACAGTTGCAAAGAGTCAGACACGACTGAGCAACTTTCACTGACCCTCTCCTGGGGCTTCCCAGGTGGTGCTAGTGGTAAAGAATCTGCTTGCCAGTGTAGGAGACACAAGAGACTTGGATCGACCCCTGGGTCAGGAGGATATCCCGGAGTAGGAAATGGCAACCTGCTCCAGTATTCTTGCCTGGAAAATTCCACAGACAGAGGAATCTGTCAGGCTACAGTCCAAGGGGCTGCAAAGAGTCAGACACACACACATACCTTCTCTCAGAGATGCTGTCGGTGTATGGGTCTTACACAACATTTGTGTGACAGTGTTTAATGCTCTGTTTTCAGAGACAGATTTCTAGTCATGGATAACAGCAAGCACATGTATACTGCTTACAGTGGGTCAGGCACTCTTCATAATATGTGTAGCTATAAATACAAACAAAGGCATTTAAGCCTTACAGCCACCTAGAGGAAGTTCCATTACTGTCTCCATTTTACAAGACAAGACTGAAGCACAGAGGGGACCCTTCTCCAGCGGATCTTCCTCACCCAGGAATCTCCTGCATTGCAGGCGGATTCTTTACCCGTTGAGCTACCAGGGAAGCAAGTAACTTGTCAAGTGTTAGAATCCAGCAGGTGGTGGAGACAGGGTTGGAACCCAGGCAGCTGACTCCAGCTACTCCCAATATTACCCTATTCTACTTGGTAGTAGCTACCAGCGTTCACAAAAGAGTCCAACAGCCCTGAAATCAACACTGACACTCCGTGAATGTAAGATTCAATCTGATGTTCAGAGTCATTGAACTGGTGCTTTGAACTACTTCTATGACACAGCGAGGTCTCTCATAACTGCTGTGGGGCGAGGGGACCCTCATCTCTGTCTTACATTATTCTGTGTTTAGGAAGATTAGCAAATATTTTCGAGCAAGTCCATGGAACTTAATCTGTAATAGGAAAGCCAGTAGCAAGCTGGTCAAGTCAAATTTTACAGGAAGAAAGAGAATGAGAGGGATAGGATTTCCCTTCAAGAGAGTAAACAAACACACCGTTTTCATCTTGTCCTTAGTGTAAGCAAGCAGGATCCCCCAGGCCCCACCCAGTGTCTTCCACCCACCTCTTTCTTGTCTGTAGAAAATCTTTAGCCTCCTAGGTCTTCCTGAGTTCCAAGGAATAAGTTTAATTGGAGAAGTGAGAAAATGCAGAAACAAAGGGCAACAGTCAAGCAAGACAAAATAATATAATAGTTTAGCTATTAAACAAAATCAAGGGCATTTAGCGTCTCCCCAAGGGCTATGGATAATATTCTGAGCCATGTCCTCTGTGCTGTTTTGCAGATACTGAAACCCCCAGCAAGTGGAAGAAGTTAACTGTATGTTGCCCACAAGCATGTAGACCCCAGATCAACTGGAACCAGAAGGTCAATGCTGTTGACTCCCAGTTACCTCTCCACCCACCATTCAGAAGAATGTCCACGAGCTGATCACGCCCTTCGTGATCCCCTCCCTCACGCTGTCTCTGAAAATTCTTCTGTGAAGGTCATTGGAGAGTTGGAGCGTCCTGAGCACTGGCTGGCTGGGCTCCTTGCTTGGCATCTGCATTAAGCACCGCTCTGTCCTTCATCACGACCTGCTCTCGGTAGACTGGCTTCACTGACTGGGTTCATGGACCCAAGTTTGCTTCAGTAACACCAGGAAAATACAAATTAGGACCAGTATGAGCGCTTATCCCCATATAGGACTGGAAAGGATTGATGGGGTTGGTTGTACGGACACCCAAGCAATGAGGAGCCCGAGGGGGACAGAGAATGCCCAAGCCCAGATTCATCAGGACTGTGTTCTTTCCCCTCAGGGCTCGGGCATTCCCTGTTCCCCTCGGGCTCCTCATGGTCTGCTAAGCTCTGCCACGGTCACTGTGTCCCTAGCCAATGTCCGTCAACCGCATAGATGATGAAGAACCGGGTGGGGTTCTCGCCAGCAATGAGAACTGAAGGTAAGCAGAATGGACGAACCTCAAACATAAGTGAGCGACAGAAGCCAGACTCCGTAGGTTCTGGGGGGGGGGGGCGTGTGTTTATGCAAAGCTCGGAAAGAAGACGAGCTAGATAGTGAAGGACAGGGAAGCCTGGTGCGGCTGTCCATGGGGGCTGCAAAGGGTTGGACGTGACTTAGCAACTGAAAAACACCGACAGAAGGCGCTGTGAGCGACGCGGAGCTTGCAGGCTGGCGTCATCTCCGCACTCAAGGCGCCCAGCCCACCGTGGCCCTGGGGGCGACAGGCGGCTGCCGTGAGGCCCCTCTCTGCTGCTGGGTGTGTATGTTCACAGACAAGCATGAATGGGTAACAACTGAAAACGCTGTTGGAACAGGGAATCAGCAATTTTGCACAGGAAGCTTTGAGAGTTGCTATTGTTGCTGTTGTGACTGCAGTCTGCTTAAAGTTGAGACCAAATTGGAATTGGACAAACAAGAGGAATTCGGTGCTTTGACAAATGTGAAAGCTGCTAGTAAACTCTGTTCTCCTCTCGCAGAAGTAACTGAAATGAATGAAACTCTAGCAGAAAATCCAGGACTTGTCAACCAATCTGGGTATGAAGATGGTTGGCTGATCAAGATAATGCTCAATAACCCTTCACACCTAAATGAAATAATGAGTGAAGAGGCATATAGGAAATACGTAAAAATCTATTGAGGACTGAAAGTGGAACTCTTAAACTAGTTTGGAACAAAAGCAGACAGACAGCAAAGAAAAAAAAAAGATGAATTAACTTGTGTTAGAAATCAGGACAGTGGTTATCCTTGGGGAGACAAGGAGAGGGAGTAAGATGAGACAGAGGGGGGCCCCAAGGTGACTGGACTTTTCTTTTATGATCTACCTGGGGCATTCATCTGGGGAAACTGTATGTCACACCAGAATTAGAAATTTCCTTACAATCCTACACATCACATACTGATTGGTTCAAGACTGAGAAAAGAGTACGATAGGACTGCCTGCTCTCACCTTGTTTGTTTCATCTGCAGAGCACGTCATGAGAAATACCGGGCTGGATGAGTTACAAGCCAGAATCAAGATAGGCAGGAGAAAACATCAACAGCCTCAGATATGTGGATGACACCACTCTAGTGGCAGAAAGTGAAGAGGAACTAAAGAGCCTCTTGTTAATGGTGAAGGAAGAGAGTCAAAGAACCAGCTTAAGATTAAGCATTAAAAAAGCTAAGATCATGGCATCTGGCTCCATTACTTCATGGCAAATAGAAAGGGAAAAAGTGGAAATAGTGAGAAGTTTTTTTTTTCCCCTTGGGCTCCAAAAATCAGTGCAGATGGTGACGGCAGCCATGAAATCAGAAGATGGTTTGCTTCTTGGAAGGAAAGCTATGACAAACCTAGACTGTGCTGAAAAGCAGAGACATCACTCTGCTGATAAAGGTCCGTGTAGTCAAGGCTGTGTTCTTCCCAGTGGTCAGGTACGGTTGTGAGAGTTGAACCATAAAGAAGGCAGAACACCAAAGAATTTATGCCTTCAGACTGTGGTGCTGGAGAAAACTCCTGAAAGTCCTTTGGACTGCAAGGAGATCAAACCAGTCAATCTTAAGGGAGATCAGCCCTGAATATTCACTGGAAGGACTGATGCTGACGCTGAAGCTCCAGTATTTTGGTCACCTGATGTGAACAGATGGCACACTGGGAAAGTCCTTGATGCTGGGAAAGATTGAGGGCAGAGGAGAAGAGGGCATCAGAGGATGAGATGGCTGGACAGCATCACCGATGCAAAGGAACATGAACTTTGGGGTGTTTCAGTCCATAGGGTCGTGAGGAGTTGGACATGATGGAACAACACGGACTCTTCAGTTGGGCAACTGAACAACAACAGCAGCAACATTATAACACGGTAGACGCATGCAGAACACCACTATGGACAAGTTTGCAGGCACACCTGTCCTTCTTTCATGGAGAAAGGTCTGGACAGGCACACTCAGACATACCACAGCATGTGTCTGGAGAGGTTGTGTAGGGTAAGCACCAGGAATAGAGGAAGAGGAGATTTTCTTTCTAATTCTCTTGATCATAAGTTGTTTGAGGGAGTTCCCTTGTGGTCCAATGGCTAAGACTCTGTGCTCCCAATGTAAAGGGTCAGGGGTTCAATCCCTGCTCAGGGAACTAGATCCCACATGCTGCAACTAAAGATCCCATGCACTGAAACTAAGACCAGGCACAGCCAAGTAAATAAATAGATGAAAATATGTATAAAAAATAAGTGCTTGACTGTTTTACTAGAAACTTATAATTTGGTTTATCTGTATAAAGTATTTTTTTTTTAATACATAAGAATTGTTGTTGTTCAGTCATTAAGTCATTTCCAACTCTTTGCAACCCTATGGGTTGGGATGATACCTTGGAGGAGGGCATGGCAACCTATTCCAGTATTCTTGCCTGGAGAATCCCATGGCAGAGGAGCCTGGCAGGCTACAGTCCACAGTGTCGCAAAGAGTCAGACACAACTGAGCAACTAAACAACAGAAACGTGTGACCACATCTCATCCTTTGCTGTCTGTCACTGGGGTCATGGCCACCCCAGAGACCCAGGGCTGCCCTCTCTGTGTGATGGCCTCTCCCACCGACTCTCTGGCCTCCTGTTCACTGGGTTTCTCCTCTGCCCACCCTACAGGCACCTCCGTCCCCACAGGTCCCCCTGGACCTCTCCTCGTTTAGGGGACAGTGGTCAGCCGACACGGGGCTCTAACTGGGTGAACGCTGAGCCCAGGTGTGTAAGGTCTGGCCTTTATTCAGAGTGATGGAATCGCAGTAACACTGGGACTTTGTTCCAGGATCGTGGCCGGGGCCTGGTTTGGGGCTGAGCTCCTCTCAGCCTGTGGGTTGACTCCTGTTCTTCCCCTGACCAGGGACCACCCCAGACGCAGAGGAGCCAGGAGACGGTGGTCCCACAGGGCCCTCTTATGCTTTCCTGCTGGGAGAGGAGCTCCAAGAAGACTTTCATAGGAAACTGTGTCTAAATGCACCGAAAGCTCGGTGTCCAGCTCTTAGGAAATTTCCTAGCTCCAGTTGTCCAAAATGCCAGAGATTTCTAAAACTCAGTGCCACGGCCTTATTGGCAATACTGAAAATTTGCGACCTCCTGCAAGCCTTCCGCTGCGGGGCTCGGACCAGACGGTCAGGACGCGCCCAGGCACAGTAGCATGCGGCATTTCGAGTAATGATGCATTCATTTCCACATTTGATTGCTATGCATGTATAATGAATCTTTATGACTTGAGGAAGAGTTTATGATGTGCTCTAAAGGAAAAGCAGGACTCCAACTTGAGGGCGCTGCATGGTGTCAAGTGCAGCTCAGTTCATGACCTGGAGGCTGGCCCTGTTCCCAGGGCTGTGTCTGTCCTCATCCATTTAATCCTTTTTCTATCCTGTACTTACTGTGGAGGCACAAAAAGGGTTAGTCACTCAGCGGAGGTTACACAGGTAGGAGGTAGAGTTGCCAGGAGTTGAAACCCAGAAATCTATACCCACAGATCATGGCTACAGTCTGTCTTCTTTCTTGCGAACATATTGGGCAGAAAAAAAAAAAAATCAGGCAGAAGAAATATGAGACTGTTCCTAGACTTACTTCTGAGCTAGAAGTCAAGCATGATTATTTTTCCTGAATCTTAAGAGTTGAAGGGAGATGGGGGTGGGGGAGAGCCCTGATGTGCTGTTTCCTGTCTGTTTCTTAAGCTGGGGAGTGAAGCAAATATTTGGTGTTCACATAGTATCATATTTAAGTCTTACAAAAAAAAGAGAATATCTGCATTGAATATGTTTTTTTTCTTATTTAATCTTTTTTATTTTTAATTAATTAATTAATTAATTATTTTAAATTACAATACTGTATTTGTTTTGCCATACATTGACACGAATCAGCCATAGGTGAACACAATCTCCCAATGCCGAAGCCCCCTCCCACCTCCCACCCCACATCCTCTACTTGAATCATCCTGTGCATCAGCCCCATGCATCCTGCATCCTACATTGAACATAGATTGGCGCTTCGTTTCTTACAGGAAAATATACATGTTTCATTGCCATTCTCCCAAACCATCCCACCCTTTCCCTCTCCCTCAGAGTCCAAAAGTCCACTCTATACCTCTGTGTCTCTCTGTTGTCTCACATATAGGGTCATCATTACTGTCTTCTAAATTCCATATATATGTGTCAGTATACTGTACTGGTGTTTTTCTTTTTGGCTTACTTCACTCTGTATAATCGGTTCCAATTTCATCCATCTCATTAGAACTGATGCATTGAATATGTAATTAAACTCATTTAAAATATTGAGACTTTGCTGGTGGACCAGTGGTTAAGATTTTTGCCTTCCAATGCAGGAGCTGCAGGCTCAATCCCTAGTCTGGAAGCTAAGATCCCACATACATCAGGGCCAAAGAAACAAAACATAAAACGGAAGCAAAATTGTAACAAATTCAATAAAGACTTTATAAAAATGATCCACATTAAAAAAAAATTCTCTAACAACAACCGAAAAAAAAAAATTTTAGTGGTGCACTTACACTTTGTAACAGGAATGATTTTGATTGTAGATCTGGAAACATTTTCTCCGTGACATTAAAGGACAAGTTGACTTCCTTTCTGAAAAGTAATAGTTTCCTGATAGGAAACTGCATAACCAGTTCTTCCTCTACCAGGAAGCTTTTTTTTTTTTCAATTGTATCTAGATTAGGGGTTTGCTTATAAAATTGTGTAAACCTTTACATTAAAAAAAAAAATCATGACTATTAAATTCAGACCTTCTTCAACCATCCCAGGCAAGGGGTTCAAGGACCACGTTGATGAGAGATGCTGACTGGTTCAGACTAGCTCTGCTTTGCAACCTTTGACCCCAAGAGCCTCAGTTTCCTCACCTGTGCAGTGGAGGTAAGGGACTGATTCTCACTGCTGGGCTGGGCGGAGGTTTAAGTGAGCCACTCACTCTGGTTCAGACAAGAGGGTGAGAATATGGTGGACATTCAACACACAGTAAATGTTGCTTATTTTCATGTATTTCTGCTTCAGTTTAAGTCCTTAGTTTACAGCACAAGGGTGTTGTGAGGACCAGGGGTCACTTCCCAGGATGTGTGGTTGTGCACACTCAAGGGTCAACAGCACCAAAGACGAAAACCAAAGGCAGAACATGGAGGAGGCGACGAGAGAGTCAAGAGTGGCCACAGGGTCCAGCCCAAGGGACTGCAGGCGTCTAGCTGAACTGGGCCATTATATAGCGGGAGAATGAAAACCCGAGGGCCTGGGCAACAGCTCTCAGGTGTGGCTGCTCTGACACCATTCTTCTCTTTTTTCTTTAATTTGAAATTTGCTTTTAATCATATAAATGGCAGTATACCTAATGATATCGATGACAATGGCAATTAAAAATCCCACAGCAGCCTGGTGCGCACACAGATCCGGCGACATCTGAACATACGTGTGAGTCACAGCTGCTTCCTGCACATGGAGCCCTGCTGACCAAGGCGGGGGCACAACTGCTGGGTGTCTGGGACCCCCATCTAGAGTTCTAGACTCACAAATATAAGGGCACATTTGAAAGTTAAATATCAAAATGAAAAATAGCAGAGAGCCATCTAATTTGAACAAACGAGACATTCAAGGGACATTATTCATAGATGAGAAATGAAAGTGTATTCTTGAGTAAATTTTATATGTGTTTATACTACAATTTTAAAAAGTATATTCTTTTTTAAATACAGTTCTCTGTGCTATACAGTACGATCTTGTTGTTCATCTATTTTAGATGCAGTGGTTTGGATCTGCTAATCCCAAACTCTTTATTTATCCCTCCCTCCCCCTTTCCCCCTTTGGTAACCATGTTTCTTTTCTGTGTCAGTGAGTCTGTTTCTATTTTGAAAATTAGTTCATTTGTATCTTATGTTATACTCCACATATAAGTGATCCCATATGCTGTTTGTCTGTCTGACTTTCTTCACTTAGTGTGATAATCTGTAGGTCCATGCACCTTGCTGCAGCTGGTGTTATTTCATTTCTTTTTGTGGCTGAGTAGTATTCCATTGTGTGGGTCTGTATTATCATTTTTCCTGTCCATTCAGGTCCTTTCCATACCTTGGCTATTGTAAATAGTGCTGCTATGAACACTGGGGTGCATGTATCTAATCTGAGAGTTTTCTCCAGATATATATATGCCCAGGAGTGGGATTGCTGGATCATATGGTGGATCATATAGCTGGATCGTATAGCCTTTTAAGGAACCTCCACAGTAGCTGCACCAATTTACATTCCCATCAACAGCGTAGGAGGGCTCCCTTTTCTCCACACTCTCTCCAGTATTTATTGTTTCTATTTTTTTTAATGATGGCCATTCTGACTGGTGTGAAATGATGCCCTATTGTAGTTTTGATTTGCATTTCTCTGATAATTAGCAATGTTGAGCATCTTTTCATGTTTCTTTTGGCCATCTGTGTCTTCTTTGGAGAAATGTCTATTTACGTCTTCTGCCCATTTTTTATTGGGTTGTTTTGGGGTTTCATTGTTGTTGTTATTGAGTTGTATGAGATGTTTGCATGTTTTGGAAATTAAGCCTTTGTTGGTCCCCTCATTTGCAAATATTTCCTCACAGTCTGTAGGTTGTCTTTTTATTCTTTTTATTATTTTATTTCCTGTGCAAGAGTTTGTAAGTTTGATGAGGTCCCATTTGCTTATTTTTGCAAAAGCAGAAACTTCTATTGTCTTGGGAGACTAACTTAAGAAAACATTGGTATGATTTATGTCAGAGAATGTCTTGCTTATATTCTTTTCTAGAATTTCTGTTTCATATCTTATATTTAAGTTTTTACGCCGTTTAAAATTTGTGTGTGTGTGGAGTGTGAGTGTTCCAACTTCAGTGATTTACATGCCACTGTCCAGGTTTCCCAGCACCACTTGCTGAAGAGGCTTTTTCTCCATTGTGTATTCCTGCCTTCATTGTCAAAGGCTAATTGACCATAGGTGTGTGGGTTCATTTCTGGCTCTCCATTCTGTTCTGTGGATCGGTATGTCTGTTTTTGTGCCAGTACCATGCTGTTTTGATTCCTGTAGCTTTCTAGTCTTATCTGAAGCCTGGGAGAATTATCTCTCCAGCTTTGTTCTTTTTCTTCTGGATTCCTTTGACAATTCTGGGTCTTTTGTGATTCCATATACATTTTAGGATTATTTATTCTAGTTCTGTGAAGAATCTCATCAATAATTTGAAAGGGATCAAAAAGTATATTCTTCAAATGATATTCAGTGTGCTTAGTGCCAGTCAAACGGCTGACTGGCCAGCGTAGGGAGAGCATGCTGGACATCTAATAATACAGAAGAAAAACCTTTTAGCTACAAATGAATGAGAGCTAAGTATCCTCCAAGAACCGGCAGTTCCTAACTGGCCATCAGGTTCAGTACAAATTTCCCATCAGTATCCGTGCAAATGCTTGGTGTTAATGAGGTTGGTGTGGGATTCACATCCAGCTTGGAATTCACCTTCCTTTGCACCAACAACCCAAGGTGAACTTTACAGACACACTAATTCCCTTTTTTTTTTTTTAAATAACAGTGTCTATTTTTGCAAAGATTTATCTATTTTATTTCTTTCTTTATGGCTGCAGTGGGTCTTCATTACTGTGCATGAGGTTGCAGTTCACTTCTCCAGTTGCAGTGAGCAGGGGCTGCTCTCTAGTTGTGGTGCACAGGCTTCTCATTACTGCGGCTCCTCTTGCTGTGGAGCGAGGGCTCCAGGACATTCAGGCTTCAGTAGTTGTGGCGCACAGGCTTGGTTGTCCTGCAGCACAAGGGATCTTCCCAGACCAGGGGTCGAACGTATGTCCCCTGCATTGGCAGGTGGCTTCTTTACCACTGAGCCACCAGGAAAGCCCCAAGACATGCAAATTCTTAACCTGAGCCTCTTGCAGACCAGGAGAAAGGCCAGGAGCTAGATTATTTCAGCCATGGTTCCTTGGGGCTTTCTGATCGCCTGTTTCACCCAGAGCATGGGGAAAGACATCTCCCTGTCACAGGGTGATGTCCAAGTTCAAGCTCCCTTCCCAGTGGTCTCAGGGTTGGACCCCTGCTGGGCTTTCGGGCCCATGAGATTTTTGACTGTTAATGATGCTTTCTAAATCTAAACTTCTTTCTTTTACTATTTTTACCTAAGTAGTAGATTTTCAAGTCCAAAAAGAGGCAAAAGCAATATTGTGTTTNGAGCCACCAGGAAAGCCCCAAGACATGCAAATTCTTAACCTGAGCCTCTTGCAGACCAGGAGAAAGGCCAGGAGCTAGATTATTTCAGCCATAGTTCCTTGGGGCTTTCTGATCGCCTGTTTCACCCAGAGCATGGGGAGAGACATCTCCCTGTCACAGGGTGATGTCCAAGTTCAAGCTCCCTTCCCAGTGGTCTCAGGGTTGGACCCCTGCTGGGCTTTCGGGCCCATGAGATTTTTGGCTGTTAATGATGCTTTCTAAATCTAAACCTCTTTCTTTTACTATTTTTACCTAAGTAGTAGATTTTCAAGTCCAAAAAGAGGCAAAAGCAATATTGTGTTTTTCTGTGGACGTCTATTAAATTTGCATATTACTTTAGTCTTATTCATTTCTTTCTTTCTTTCTTTCTTTTTTTTTTTGCCGTAAACTGCACGTATATTAGCACTGGTGCTGCGACACAGCACTTCCAGTGGACATGCGGAGCTGCATGGAGGTGACCGGACAGGTGAGGAGCAGACTCGGGAACCGCGGGTCCTTCCGTCTTCCACTCGTTCTCGTCATAGTCCCACTTGGCTGAGAAGCCCTGGATAGGGGCCACTTCATGCCGAGCATCTTGGTCTGCTTGGCCACCCACTCCTCTCCAAAGGTGTGCAGGATGGGGCCTACACATAGTGCTTCTCCCAGAGGAGGAGGAGGAGTGCGGTGAAGCCAGGAGAACGTGGCCACGCCCACCACTGTCTTGTACTCGTTTGTGCTCCTGTTCAGCTCAGCGAAGCTCTCCTTGAACTTAAGCTGACAGTTCAACTTTCCCGTCGATGGAGAGGCTGCTCCAGGAAGCCTTCTCCTTCTGCTTCAAGGCCTTCTGGCTGGCAGACAGGTTCCTGATGTGGGCCACATCAGGCAAGGGGTAGTCACCCCGGTCCACATAACTCGGGAGAGCATAATCTTCACTCTTTACAACACTTCCATGGGCCCAAACACACGCCGAGGTGGAAATTGCATGCCTGCCAATCAGGCTAAATACTCTGGTCGCCAACATTCCGCCACCACCGACCAGCCGCTGCCAACTGTGCCCGCTGCGACCGCCCTCTCCAATTCATAAATTTATTACAAAGCATTTTCTACAGGTTTTGTCCCTGCTGTGAATGAAATTAGAGGACATTCATGTAAGGACACACACCATGACAAAATCAAAATGACACGGAAACAGCAAACCCAGAGCAGAATTGTGTCGTCGTTCTCATCGACTCCAGGTCTGCCAGACCCCACGGCTATCAGCCAACTCTCTAACTTCCACCACCACTTCCTTACGGTTACATGATGTGCTCGTGCTTCTGGTCCATCATCTTTTGACATCAGTTCTGACTGGGGAGAATATACACGGCTCCATCTTCCCATCACTCTTCTCTGCCTTGGAAGTGATATCACTATTCTCAGACCCTCAACTCATCCTCACTTTTGGCTTTAATTCCCTTTTTCATTCTGCCAACCATGATATCTCCTTTGGTACCCATATTTATAAAAGGAGGACTCAACCTCCCCCACGTTTCTCCCTGCCAGACCACCTGCCCTGAAGCTCCAGATTTTCATTTTACATTTCAGAGCAAATATTCTGCTGTTTAAACACCCACCACTTCCTGCAGTGTATAGTGGAATATTACTCAGCCAGAAAAAGGAATAAAATTATACCATCTACAGTGATGTGAGCGGAACTAGAGTCTGCTATACAGAGTGAAGTCAGAAAGAGAAAAACAAATATCTTATATTAACAAATATATACAGAAGCTAGGAAAAGGATACAAGTGAACCTCTTTGGAGGACAGGAATTGAGACACAGATGTAGAGAATGACATGTGCACACAGTGGATAAGGGGGAGGGGCGAACTGGGAGAGTGACATTGACGTATAAGACATCTGTGTGTGCGATAGATAGCTGGTGGAAGACAGCTGTGCGGCACGGGGAGCTCAGTGCTGTGCGCTGTGATAACCTAGCTGGGTGGGATGGGGGCAGGTGGGTGAGAGGGAGGCTCGAGAGGAAGGGATCTATGCATACATACGTCTGATTCACTTTCTTACACAGCAGAAACTCGCACAACTTTATAAAGCAATTATACTCTGGTAGTAACATTTAAAAAAAACGTACGCAAATATGTGTTGCTGAATGAACAGTTATCCTTCCCCATAGTGCTGCAATGTTGCTTGTGCAATGACGCTTGTGCATCTCAAAGGAAAATCTCTGTGTCACGTTCAAAGGATTGCCCCCTTTTGATATTCCACAACCAGGCAGGAGGCATGCCCTTGTTAACTGGCATCTTGTTTGGAGCCTCTCATCAGCCATCGTGGGGGAAGGGTGGGGTGCTCCAGGGAGCTCATGGGAGGGAAGATTGGAGCCAAAGGACCCCCAGCGAGGGTACAGGACCCACTCAGCCCAAGCGGGGCTGCGAAACAGAATGGGAGTTCCTGTAAGTGTCTCCCGCATGGAAAGGGCAGCCAGGGCTTCCCTGGGGGCTCAGTGGTGAAGAATCCGACCACCAGCGAAGGAGACTCAAGCCCGATCCCCAGTTCAGGAAGATCCCTCATGTCGCAGAGCCACCAAGCCCAGGCACCACAACTACTGAACCTGTGCTCCGAGCCTGGAAGCCACCACCACTGAGCCCAGGAGTTGCAGCTACTAAAGCCCAAGCACCTCAGAGCCTGTGCTCCTCAATAAGCAAAGCACCGTGATGAGAAGTCCGCATGCCGCATTTGCTGCAGCTAGAGAAAAAGCCCTCGCCCTCGCAGCAGTGAAGACCCAGCACAGCCAAAAGTGAAAAGAGCAGCCAGGTTTAGCAAACAGAAATATAGGACCCCAGTGAAATGTGAATACAGTTTTGGTTAAGTAAATTCCAAATTATTTATTGTTCATCTGAAATTCAAAGTAAACCGGTGTGCGGTCAGCCACTGGCAGTCCTCTGATACAATGCTGTGTCTGGACCCTTGGACACAACACAGAGCCTCACACCTTCACGGGGGTCCATGGTGATGAAGAGACCACCCCTCCAGCTCCCTAGGTGACAAATGGTCCTGTCCTCTCACTCTGGGCCTCCTCCAGGCCTCAGCCCTGCCCCTCCTTCGCTCTCTCCCCAGGTCTCCCCAGGGATCGGGTCCTGTCTCAGTCCCTCCCCTGTGCTCTAAAGTCCCATGTGCGTTCTCGGGTCTGACCAGGTTAACTCCAGACTCTGGCCCTGGAAACCCTGGCTTTGCTTGCAGCCTTCTTCAGCCTCCCTGTGAGCATCCTGATATAACTCACAGTCCTTAGGAAGGTCTCTCAGGGTTGGACGGGGATTGGCAGGGACCCAGGTGTGAATGTGGCCTCTACCTACCTGTGAGACCTTGGGAAGAGGGAAAGAGGACTTTGCTTCATAGCCAAATGGTGCTAAGCAGTAATTCCCTGAGATTTGGTAAAGCCAGGATGAGCTTGGGTGTGAAAAGGGCTTGGTCAAAGCTGGGAGATATGGTGAGTTTGCAACCAAAGGTGGGTGCTGAAGACAAGTGAAAGGGGCCCCTTCTTGGCCCATCTTCCCTCCCGTGGGCATGACTCCATCGTCTCTGGGGACTTGCAGACTCCCTGACACGCCTGCAGCAGGAGAGGGAGGGGACACAGAAATGAGGGCATCAGCGCAGAACATGGTGGGGGCCCATGGGAAGAGGCCAGGCCCAGGGTCAGCAGTGCAGGAGGATCCCCCAGGAGTCAGAGAAGGAGCCCCCAGGAGGTAGGAGATGAGGCCCCATCAGCAACGCTGAGAGGAGGGGAACAGGCCTGGCCTGGATCTGGGCCATAATGACCCTGCTGCCAAGGGCCCAGATGCTGCTTGTCGCCCACGTCTTCCCTGGCACCTGGCTGCATGCGGTGTGAGCCAGAGTGAGCTGGAGGGCTGAGGATTTAAGTGATTTATTAAATGGGCGATCTCTCCCCGTTTTAAATAGTAACATCATCATCTGTTGAAGAATAACTAAGTCAACATCATCCTAAGTTCTTGACGTTTAACTGCCCAGCGGCCCTCAGTCACTCACTGTTATTCTCCATACATTACAGGTGAGGAGCTCAAGAGCCAATCTTGTTCCCTCTGCAGCCCAAACTGGGTCAAGTGAAACACCAACAGAGTCTTTCCCGCCAGCCCCCTCTCACTGTAAGACACTGCTAGTGTCCACTAAAAGAACGTATGGGCTCTGAGGTTCTGGAGTTTGTCCTATCTTCTTTCTTCCCCTCTGGAATGAGGTGTGAGGTCTGGAGTTAGACAGCCATTCGAGACCCTGAGGAGACAAGTACTGAGCTGAGCTGAGGGAACAGCAATAGTGGGCCATGTCTTGACAGCATCACTGAGCAGCTAAGCCAGGCCTGGACCAACCTACCCACCCCACGTGGTTTATTTTATGAAATGAGCCCTACTTTCAGCTTTTCCAGACGGCTCTGGCCCTGTCCACCCTACTTCATCACAGCATCCTCTCCTTAGGCCCCTTGTCTTCCCACTGTTGGGTCTCAGCCCTGCTCCTCTCCTCTCCTTACCTCTCCCCTCCCTTCTCCCTCCCAGGTTACCTTCTTCCACCTGTCCTTCCTTCCCTCAGATGCACCAGCCTTCCCTGATTTAGTCCCTCCCTCTCTTCTCAGCCATCATCATCATCTGTCCCTCATTTTCTATCGCTTCAGGTCTCACACTGAATGGTTCTGCTCCCAGCTTCTTAGAGTTACATGTTTGTGTGAGGTTGTGACACATTCGGGGCCCATGACAATGAGCAGAAGTCCGAGAGGAGAGACCTGGGGAGCCTTTGCTGTCTGGATGCCTTGTGCAAGGCTGACTCAGTTCAATTCAGCCCCCACAGAGTCAGCGGCAGGAGAGAAATCTAATGCCTGAGACCGGTCCTGCTTGGGTCCAGGTACTGCGCAGGGGCCAGCACATCATCTCTGCACAACAGCCTGTCCCTCTGGCTTCCTCTCCAGGGCAGTAGAAGTAACAGTGGTGTGGGGACTGGAGTAACTCTGAAGTTATCTAGCTGCAGATCTGAAAGTTCTCTTTCAATACTGACACTTGTTCTTTCTCTTCTCTTATCGCATGGTCTGTCATTTCAAAAACAGTAATGCTACCAGTGTGATAGGTTGTGGATGGCTGCAGATTTTTGAATCCTAGGTTTCCCTCCTACAAGGGTTAGCTGATTTTAACTCACACCAGCAGGAATTAGTATGACCATTATACCTCCACTCCACCACGAAGCAGATCCACTACACAAGAAAAAGGTATTTGCATCTTTGCAATTTTTAATTAACTGTTTATAGTTCATGATACATTTACTAAGGGAAAAAACTGAGATATTATTAATATTTTATTGCTTTGCATTTAAAATCAATTAAAATATTCATTTATCTAAAAATCGGAAACTATTCTGATAGTATTGAATAGAATCCTACTGACGTAGATTTGAAATACAACATGAAAAGTAAATCTACTCAGGTTTTTTTTTTAAAAAAAACTATTTCTTTTGAGCCATTTGCTTTTTGCTGGTCTGTTTGGATCAGTCTGGAGACAGTAGCAAACGGCATGTTTACATTTCTTGAAAGAAGGTGTTTTGTGCTGCTGTTGAATAGAGGTCTCCTGCCTTCTTAGAGAGGCTGGCGTCCATCCTTCAGTTTCATTGAGTCTAGGACGAAGCAGGGAATGAGACAGTTGGAAGATGAAACAAAAACAGAGAGGAGGTCTGGGGGAGTGTCACAAAGATGGGGAAGAAAGGAGGGACACAAGCATGTGAGGAAGTCGAGGGACCCCTCAGGAAAGGAAACCAGGGATGGAGCCAGTGTCCCAGGAGGGAACAGATCCCCCCAGAGGAGGCTCTCAAAAGAGGGGAAAGCCCAGCAGGGGCTCCCCTGGTGGCTTAAGAAACTGCCTTCCAAGGCAGGGGACGCGGGTCCCACCCCTGGTCTGAAAATGAAGATCCCACGGGCCTCAGGGTGGTGAAGCCCACGTCGCAACCAGAGACGTGCGCAGCCTGCCCTGGAGCCCTTGCTCTGCAACAAGAGAAGCCTGTGCACGGAAACCAGAGAGAAGCCCCTGCATGCTGCGACGAAGACCTTCTGCAGCCCAGACATAGATAAAGGCCCAGGGAGAGAAGAGGAGAGCAGCGGGGAGGTCCAGGGAAGCAGCCGAGAGGAACCCTCACCTCGAGAATGGCCTGCAGTTTCTTACAGAGCTCCTGACTCTTTACCTCCAGCCCCTCCCAGGGCTGAAAGGGATTTCCCTGGTGGTCCACGAAGGTTTCCCAGCAGCACTCAAAGCCTGAAATGGGACCAGGGAGAGAAAGGTGAGCTCCAGTCTGGGGATGGGCTTGCCCCATCATCATTTCGCTGCCTGCTCTCTCTTTCCTTTCAGGGACTAGCTTACCTCTCAAATTCTTTCTTCTTTAAAAATTTTTTTTAATTTTATTTTTAATTGAGGGGTAATTGCTTTACAGTGTTGTGATAGTTTCTGCCATGCATCAGCATGAATCAGCCATAGGTCTACACATGTCTCCTCCCTCTTGACCTTTCCTCCCATCTCCCTCTCCAATCCCACCCTCCTTGGTTGTCACGGAGTCCTGGCTTTGGGTCCCTAGCGTCACACAGCAAGTTTCCAGCGGCTATCTATTTTCCATATGGTAATGTACATGTTTCAGTGTTACTCTCTCAAATCATCCCACCCTCTCCTTCCTCCTCTGTGTCCAAAATTCTGTCCTTTCCATCTGCGTCTCCTTTGCTGCTGTGCGAACAGGTTCATCAGAACCATCTTTCTAGATTCCATATATATGCATTAATATATGATATTTGATTAATATAGCTTTTGATATTTGATTAAAGAGCTTCTCAGAAAGAGAAAGCTCTTTCTGACTTGCTTCACTTTGTATAATAGGTTCTAGAACTGAGTCAGCATGTTCCTTTTCTCAGCTGAGGAAAACATGGAGCGCTTCACGAGTCTGTGTGTCCTCCTTGCCCGGGGGCCACGCTCCTCTTCTCTGTATTGTTCCAGTGTTAGTCTATGTGCAGCTGAAGCAAGCCCTCAGATTCTTTCTTGCTACTGGAATCTGAGCCAGCCCATTCTCCCTCTTTCTGGAAGCCCCCTAGTCCATTCATATTCACCCCCCACCCTCCCCTCCTGAACCACCTCTGCTCCTGTGAACTCTCTCTTTCCATAGGCTCTTTCCAGAGTCTAGCCTCCCTTCTCAGGCAGCATACAAGGCCTCTGTACCACGGATTTCCACCCTGCCCAGCTCTTTCTAGCAACTTCCCACAGGCCTCTCCCTGCCACTGCCCCACCCCCAGGAGACCCCTGCTGACCCTCAGAGGTCATGATGGTGATTCGGGCCCCAGCCGCTTGCAGTGCGCGCAGGCCACTCTGATGGCACCCAGAATCATCGAGGGTATAGATGCGGGAGGCAAAGATGTGCAGGCTTATGTGGCGGTTCTCCTTCAGGAATGTAGTCAGTTCCTGGGCACAATTGTAACAGGGGCTCCAGGAGATGAAACAGGTGAGCCTGTAGTGCTGATTCCGGTCCAGATTCCAAGAACGGATCTGTTCCAGGAAGTAGAGCTCTGCATGGCAGGGTTTCCCTGGTTGATCCAAACCCTACGGAGAAGAGGAAAACAAGCATCCTGTCCTCTGCTGTGTATGGGCTAGCGTGGAGGGAAAGACCGTGGAAGGAAGGCGGGTGAGGCGCTGGCCCCCAGCACGAAGTTAGAGTTGGGGCAAGCCTCAGCACCCAGTGAAATGCCATTTCAATGCAGGATTTACACGATCCAGAGGAATGCCAGACCCCTATGGCTCTGCACAGCTCTGAAACTAATCAGTCTTCAGGCAGATGTTGCTGTTTCCTGCATCACAGAATTGCGTTAATTTTGATTTTTAAACCATTGAGTTTAAGCATGACTCATCTCGATTTCTGAGTTTGCTGGAGTCCCTCTTATCTTGTGCCGGTGATAGGGCCTTCAGGCACCTCACCTAGTCCAGCTGTGCCGGGAGAGAGGAGGCCAGGGGAGCTCAACACTGGCCTCCTGCCATGGAAGTGGGCATTTCCTCCCTGGAGTGACTCGCTCTGCTCTCCAGCTCCTCCACGACCCTCCCCCACTAACCCACGGGTGTGCCAAAACTTTTACAAGCATCCACTCTGGCGTCACCCTGTGCTGAGCCCAGTGATCCCTGGACTAAATACAGCTGGCAGCGGTGGGGTTGTGGGGATCAGTACCCTTGCCAGAATCTCTCAGGCAGTAGGCTGATGTCTTGCCCAGCCGCCCAAGCCCGTGGCGATTGAGAGAGGATTAGGCTCTCTGGCAAGAGCCTGCCCTGGGCAGAGTCCAGGGGAGAACCCGGCCACTTGTGCACATGTGCCACCCTCCGTCCCCACCCCTCCCCAGAGGCAGAGCAGGAGAGGAGTAACCAAGTCATGAAACTCCGGAGTGACACTGGACTGGAGGGCCAGGCCCTGGGTGGCTGTGACTGGCTTCTGACATGTGGCTCAAAGCTGTCAATTACACAGAAAGGGTCCCCACCTGATTCTGGGCAGAGCAGTGGCAGCAGCTACAGGGACCTTGTGAGAGAGCTTATGGGACACCCTGTGAGCAGCTGACAACCTTCTACCCTGAGTGTCCCACCGCGGGGAGGGCCCGCCTGCTGCGGGCGGGCTGGGTCGGTCACCTTGTTGCGCACAAAGCCCCTGTACTTGTCCAGAGGGATCGCAGTGTCGCCATCCAGCCTCTCCACCTTGTAGCACAGGTAGGTCTTGGAAGGATATCCTTGATTGTTGAAGTTCTCAGTGAAGATGTTTTCATCCATCAGGTGTCTGAGGACAGAGGTGGAAGAGGCCAGAAAACACGGGGCTCCTTCTGGGACCGCCCAGGGCTCCCCTCTCTGCCACACCCCTTCCTCCTGCACCCCACATCTCTGCTGGAGCCACTAGACCTCCCTCTCTGATCCCCACTAGGGGCTCCCAGGGAAGTCAGGGTCTCCCCGCAGGAGCAATGTAGGGTGCTCAGTACCTCGATGACGACCCAGTCCTCTGCCTGGAGTCCGACTGGACACAGCCTCTCCATGCCACTCTGCCCCATCCTGGGTCCCCTGTATCCAGCCCTGCTCTGCCGGGCCCCATGAATCAACTTCTTTACCGTCCCTGGCTCCGAATCCTCTGATGCTATGCTCAGTCACAGCCTGTGGCCTCGTCCTCGAAGTTGTTCAAGCGGCAGGAGCCTTATATATCATCAGAGCGCCTGGAAGCTGTTGTGTCAGCAGAGTTGGGCCTCACCCCTTCCTGAACTTGGGCCACTTATGCCACCCATGAACTTCCCCACCCAAATGTCACACCCTCGTGGACAGCTTCGATTTCCATTTCCCTGTTCTGATAAAGGCCCTACCTGGATGCCACCAGGACTGACCGTGGACCAGTGTGGTCTGGGAGGGTGTCTGGGAGGTCATCTGGGAAGCAGCAGCCAATCAGGCAGGCAGCGAGGGGACCCTTCTGAGTAGGAGATGGCATCTGTACGAGGACCTGGGATGCAGAGACCAGGCTGGGTCCCCAAGGATCTCTCCACCACCATGCCCCAGTTCTTGCCTTCCAGGGACGGAAGATGTTGTGATTCAAACCAGGCCCTGCTCTTGCATCCCCAGCGTCTCCCCCCATCACTCAACCCACTAAGCGCTCCTGGTTACCCCACCTTCACCCCATAAGTTTCTGAGGGAGGGTCTCTGGTGCCTGAAACCCAGCGCTGGGGGCAGAGGGTGACCTGAGGAGTCTGGGGCTCCCGTTGCTAAGCCCCTGTGCCCTGGAGGACTGAGCCCCCAAATCTGCCCCACCCCTTCCCAAGTGGCTCCAGCAGCCAGAGTGCTAGGATCTCTCTGAGCTCAGCCCAGCATCAATTGCCCTTCAAGGCTGGGCGGGAGCATCTTGTGGGGAGACCAAGGCAGGGGTCCATCACTGGGAAGGCACCCGGCTCCCGCATCCCCAGGGGAGGTCTCCCGGCCAGTGTAGCTCCTTATCCAGTAGCTCTGAGGTCTCTTCTTCTAGAATGTTCTCCAACACCGCCTCCTTCCTCACCCTCCATACCCCAGCCTGGCCAGGCACCCCTGGACTTCTGTTCCCTGCTGAGGCCTGGCTGCCCCTCTCCAATGCAGACAAGCCAACCTAGCTTGTTTCCACATCTGGGGGGCAGGGAGAGAGGGGTCCATGTGCCAGTGACCGACCAGCAAACAGCACAGGCAGCTAAGAGAATCCATGTTTGGTGAAGGTTGGAGGGACATCAGAGGTGGCAGTGTTTGACCTTCTCACCAGTGTTCTAAGTCTTGAGTCACCCAAGTCACAGAGAGAAGGGATAAGAGGATGAGGAGCTATCAACTCAGATCTGGGTGGGCCTCACCCCTCACTTCTTCCCTCTGTGCCCCCCAGCACCCTCCCACATGCTCTCCCTGGAGCCCAAGGCCCTCGGGGCAGCAGGAGCCCCGGGACCAGTGTATCCCCTCACCATCTCCCTGAGGTCAGGGAGATGCTGGTTTGGTAAAGGCCTTAATAGAACCTAGTGATGAACATCTGGGCCCAAAATAGCACCCGACACCGCTGGTGTGATGACGAGATGAAAGTGTGTGGCTCACCTCCAAGAGGAGAGAAGAGGGAAGAAAAGACGTCCTGTCCTTTCTGGGGCACGACAGCCCCTCCTCGATGTCTGCCTCCATCACATAGAGTGAAAATGTGGGAGCATTCCCTCACACTGCTGGAGATCTCTACCCAAGTGTGGGGAGGTCCCAGAAGGGAAGGCAGAACCTCAGCCCCCCTGGAGAGGGGTGGGTGTGTGCGAGGAGCGTGAGCCCCCTAGCAGGCGAAGGTTTTGTCCGGTTCCACCACCAGGAAAACTGAGAACAGGGCCAGATGCCCTGGGGGAGCCCAGATTGGGGCCAGACAGGCAGACTGGGCCAAAGGACCCCGGGGAGGGGGCAGAGTGGCTCAGCCCGAGTACCTTGGGACTGGGGAGGATGATCCTGGCAGTGCCAGCCAGGCTGCCCTGTGCAAGTTCCCAGCTCTGGCCTTCTGTGAGTGCCCTTCACTCCCTAGAGCAGGAGGAAGGACGGGATGCCTGTGCCCAGGTCTCAGCAGGATTCTCAAACACCTCCAGGGTCCCTGTGTCATGGGCAAAATCCTGAGACCAGAGCCTGGGGAGATGGGCCCCCGAAGTGGGGGCCCTGGGGAGATGGAGGAGGGTCTGTCTGGAACTCTCCCTTTGACAGCACCGGGTGGGAACCCTTCTCCCAGTGTCAGCCCACCTGTGCACCTGGGTTTCCCCCTTTGCCCAGAGGGACTACACTTCTGGATTTGGGGGTCACTTCCAAGAATGGAGGGGCGGCTGTTGTCAGAGTCCAGGAACCAAAACCAAAGGAGTGGACTGGAGAGTAGTTTCCTTCTGCCAGCCGCCCTCGGGCAGTGATGACATTCTCTGATCTTGGTCAGAGCTGGGGAAACCTGGACGGTGTTTCCCTTTTGTCAAGTCACTCTGTGTGCTTAGGTTTTCCTTTTGGGTCAGGGTCGTGGCTGGGCTGTTTGCTCAGGCACAGTTGTATGCCGGCCCTGGTCTTTATCATATATGCAATTCCTGAGGTCCCACAGCACACCCTAAGGTGGGCCCATCAGCTGTAGTCAAGCAAATTGGCTACACGTCCCGGATGGCTCAGATGGTAAAGCATCTGTCTGCAGTATAGGAGACAGGGGTTCGATTCCCGGGTCAGGAAGATCCCCTGGAGAAGGGAATGGCAACCCACTCCAGTATCCTTGCCTGGAAAACCCATGGACGGAGGAACGTGGCAGGCTACAGTCCATGGGGATGCAAAGAGTCGGACACAACTGAACGACTTCATTTCCAGGCAGGAAGCAATGCAGAAGGCCCCGGGGCAGACACTGCTGAGCCAGACCAGACGCCTCTGGGCTCAGCGCTGTGGTCCACCCAGTCCCTGAGACTTCTGCTCCCGGACTCTCCCCTGGGCAGGGGCAGGGGGACTCTGCCTCTCTATGGCTGCTCCTCTTCCCCGGCCTCTCTCTCTGGGCACAGCCTTAGACACCTGCCCCTTCCCCAGCTCCTTCCCCAGGAACTGGCCCTGTCCTGGGTCTCAGCCCAACCCCTCTGCTGAGGTCCCCTGTGCACCCACCTCCCCTGGTGCCCCCCATGCATGCGGTATGAGCCAGAATGTAGGAGTTTGGGTGGATTATTTGTGATTTGAGTAATATATTGGGGGAGGGCACTCTCCACCTGTTAAACAACACAGTAACGCCATTTGTTGAGGAATAGCTCTCTTAGACAATGTCCTAATGTGCCCACTCACACGGTCATCTAACTGTCACAACAGCCCCCAAGGTTGTCACTGTCCTTGTCTCTATGTTTCAGGGAAGGATCTCTAGGGCCGGAGGTGAAGTCCCATCCAGGGTCCCCGAGCATGAAGGGGGCCAGACCCAGAGTCAAGTTCTGACTCTGAAGCATCCCCATAGAAAGCTGACGCAGCTGCTCAGACACCGAGGGAGCGGGAAGAGGGGACCCTGGGAAGGAGGGTCGTCCCGGAGTTTTGGGGGGGGCGGAGCTGAAGGTGAGGGGTGTGGCCAGAACAGGACCAGACCTAAGGAGGAGGACCAGGCTGGGGGCCAGTGCTGGGGATGCCCAGAGGGAGGGGCAGGCAGGCTGGTGGGCGAGGGAGAAGGACAAGTGAGGTCTCAAAATGAATGTTGTTGCTGTTCAGTCGCTCAGTCGTGTCCAATTCTTTGCTACCCACTGTGGACTGCAGCAAGCAGTCCTCCTGCTCGTCACCATCTCCTGGAGCTTGCTCAGACTCATGTCCATTGAGTCAGTGATGCCATCTAACCATCTCATCCTCTGTCATCCCCTTCTCCTCCCACCTTCAATCTTGCCCAGCATCAGGGTCTTTTCCAGTGAGGAGGCTCTTGGCATCAGGTGGCCAAAGTATTGGAGCTTCAGCTTCAGCATCAGTCCTTCCAGTGAATATTCAGGGCTGATTTCCTTTAGGATTGACTGGTTGGATCTCCTTGTTGTCCCAGGAACTCTCAAGAGCCTTCTCCAGCACCACAATTCGAAAGCATCAATTCTTCAGTGCTCAACTTTCTTTATGGTCCAACTCTCACAACCATACATGACTCCTGGAAAAACCATAGCTTTAACTATATGTAGCTTTGTTGGTAAAGTGTGGTCTCTACTTTTTAATACACTGCATAGCTTTATCATAGTTTTTCTTCCAAGAAGCAAGCACCTTTTTATTTCATGGTGGCAGTCACCATCCACAGTGATTTTGGAGCCCCACCCCACCCCCCCAGAATAAAATCTGTCCCTTTTTATTTGCCATGAAGTTATGGGACCAGTTGCCATGATCTTAGTTTTCTGCATGTTGAGTGCTAAGCCACCTTTTTCACTCTCTTCTTTCACTTTCAACAGGAAGCTCTCCAGTTCCTCTTTACCTTCTGCCATTAGGGTGGTGTCGTTTGCATATCCCAGCCTGGCATTTCACATGATATACTCTGCGATAAGTTAAATAAGGAGTGTGACAGTGTACAGCCTTGAAGTACTCTTTTCCCAGTTTTGAACCAGTATGTTGTTCCATGTCTAGTTCTAACTGTTGTTTCTTGACTCACATGCAGGTTTCTCAGGAGACAAGTAAGGTGGTCTGGTATTTCCATCTCTTTAAGAATTTCCCACAGTTTGTTGTGATCCACATAAAGTCTTTAGCACAGTCAGTGAAGCAGAAGCAGATATTTTTCTGGAATTCCCTTACTTTCTCCATGATCCAACAAAACGTTGGCAATTTGATCTCTGGTTCCTCTGCCTTTTCTAAACCCAGCTTGAACATCTGGAAGTTCTTGGTTCACATACTGTTGAAGCCTAGCTTGAAGGATTTTGAACATAACCTTATTAGCATGTGAAATGAGTGCTATTGTCCAGAGTTTGAACATTCTTTGGCACTACCCTTCTCTGGGATTGTAATGAAAACTGACCTTTTCCAGTCCTGTGGCCACTGTTCTGTTTTCCAAGTTTGCTGTCATATCGAGTGCAGAACTTTAACAACATCATCTTCTTAGGATTTTAAATAATTCAGCTGGAATTCCATCGCTTCATATAGCTTTCTTTGTAGTAATGCTTCCTAAGGCCCCAGTAAAGTGCCTGTCTACAATGTGGGAGACCTGGGTTTGATCTCTGGGTTGGGAAGTTCCCTGGAGAAGGAAATGGCAACCCACCTCCAGTACTCTTGCCTAGAAAACCCCATGGGTGGAGGAGCCTGGTGTCCACGGGGTCACAAAGAGTTGGACACAACTGAGTGACTTCAAGGCCCACTTAACTTCACACTCCAGGATATCTGGCTCTAGTTATGACCACACCATCATGGCTATTCTGGCCAGTAAGGCCTTTTTTGTGTAGTTCTTCTGTGAATTCTTACCACCTTTTCTTTTTTTTTAATTAATTTATTTATTTTAATTGGAGGCTAATTACAATTTTGTAGTGGCTTTCGCCGTACATCGACATGAGTCAGCCACGGGTGTACACATGTCCCCCATCCTGAACCCCCTTTACCACCTCTTCTTAATCTCTTCTGCCTCCCTTAGGTCCTTGCCATTTCTGTCCTTTATTGTGCCCATCTTTGCATGAAATGTCCCCTTGATATCTCTGATTTTCTTAAACAGATCTCTAGTCTTTCCCACTCTGTTGTTTTCCTCTACTTCTTTACATTGTTCATTGAAGAAGGCCTTCTAATCTCTCCTTGCTATTCTCTGGAACTCTGCATTCAGTTGGGTATATCTTTCCCTTTCTCCCTTCCTTTTTGCTTCTCTTCTTTCCTTAGCTATTTGTAAAGCCTCCTCAGATAACCACTTTGCCTTCTTGCATTTTTATTTCTTTGGGATAATTTTGGTCATTGCCTCTTGCTAAATGTTACAAACCTCCATCCATAGTTCTTCAGGCACTCTACTGGATCTAATCCCTTGAATCTATTTGTTACCTCCACTATATAATCATAAGAGCTTTGATTTAGGTCATACCAAAATGGTCTAGTGGTTTTCCCTATTTTCTTTAATTTAAGTCTGAATTTTGCAATAAGGAGTTCATGATCTGAGTCATAGCTCCAGGTCTTGCTTTTGCTGACCATATAGAACTTCTCCATCTTCAACTGTAAAAATATAGTCAATTTGATTTCAGTATTGACCATCCGGTGAAGTCCATGTGTAGAGTCATCTCTTGTGTTGCTGGAAACGGGTGTTTGCTATGACTAATCTCTTGACAGAACTGTTATTAGCCTTTGCCCTGCTTCATTTTGTACTCCAAGGCCAAATTGTCTATTCCCTTAGGTATCTCCTGACTTCCTACTTTTGCATTCCAATTCCCTATGATTGAAATGTTGTCTTGTTTTGTTGTTAAATCTAGAAGGTCTTGCAGGTCTTCAAGGTCAGAAGCGTCAAGTCAACTTCAGTTTCTTTGGCATCAGTGGTTGGGGCATAGGTTTGGATTGCTGTGATGTTGAATGGTTTATGTAGGAAACGAACCGAGATTGTTCTGTCATTTCTGAGACCGCACCCAAGTACTGCCTTTTGGACTCTTCTGTTGACTATGAGGACTACTCCATTATTTCTAAGGTATTCTTGCCCACAGTAGTTGATATAATGATCATCTGAATTAAATTTACCCATTCCCATCCACTTTAGTTCACTGATTCCTAAAATGTCAACATTCATTCTTGCCATCTCCTGATTGACCACGTCAAGTTTACCTTGATTCATGGACCTAACATTCCAGGTTCCTATGCAATATTGTTCTCTATAGTGTCAGATTTTACTTTCATCACCAGACACATCCACAATTGAGTGCTGTTTCCACTTTGGCCCAGCCACGTCATTCTTTCTGGAGCTATTAGTAATTGCCTTTCACTCTTCCCTGGTAGCGTATTGGACACCTTCCAACCTGGGAGGGTCATCTCTCAGTGTCATATATTTTTACCTTATCATACTCTTTATGGGGTTCTTGTGGCAAGAATATTGGATTGGGTTGCCATTTCCTTCTCCAGTGGACCACGTTTTGTTCGAACTCTCCACTGTGACCCATCCATCTTGGGTGGCCTTGCATGGCATGTCTCATAGTTTCATTGAGTTGTGCAAGCCCCTTTGCCATGACAAGGCTGTGATCCATGAAGGGGTCAAAATGAATAGAAACTGTAAGTCAATGGGTTTCCCATCAGCTGACTCACAGTAGATAAGGACACTTATCCATCAGAAGGATTGACAGGTGCCAAGGTCCAGGGTTTGCTCTGGGGTGAGAATGATGCCTAGAAGTGGGCAGTTATCCAGAAGCCTGAGGACACCAGCAGGAGGAGTTAAGCTTGGGGATCTGAGCTGCGGGAGCAGGTGAGGACACCTGAATACCAACAGTATTGCATGCTGCTGTGTGGGCTTAGTCGCTCACTCGTGTCCGACTCTTTGCGACCCCCTGGACTGTAGCCCACCAGGCTCCTCTGTCCATGGGATTTCCCAGGCAAGAATACTGGAGTGGGTTGCCATTTCCTCCTCCAGGGGACCTTTTTGATCCAGGGATTGAACTACTGTGCCTTCTGCATTGGCAGGCAGAATCTTTACCACTGGAAGACCTGGAAATTTCAACAGCATTGCTGACTGTATGAAATGAGCATTTCTGGGCACAAAGAAGAGAGCCTGAGAGAGAACGTTCACCTGGCATGAAGGGAATGTGCAGTACACTCACGCTGTCGTGATCAGCAGACACCTCTCTCCTTTCCAGAGCCTGGGATGGACGCCAACTCCTGCTTTCCAGCCCTGACCCATATATCACCCCTCAAAGCCTTTGCAAGGTGTTGAATTTGCACACATGCTGAGCACTTGCTGTATGCACAGCAGAGGGAGCTGCGGTGGATGCAAAAATCAATCTAGGATTTCACAGACCTTTGGTCTCTGCCCCAGAGGTGGTGCTCACCCTCCCAGATCCAGAGCCCAGTGACAGGGGCCAGCCACAGTTCTCCAGAACAGCATCAGGTTGTCTGAGCCTGAGGAAAAGAAACAGCCTCTGGGTGCTTTCCTCAGAGGACTCAGGTGGGCGTTGGGGGGCCTACGTGGAGTGTGTGTGGCCAGACTCCTCTGAGAAGCAAAGGAAGCCGGGTATGCTGGATGGATCCACAGGTTTCTCTCTCCCTGACCTCCTGTGTCTCTCTGGAGCAGGTGAATACTGGCAAAGTGAATAAGGTCAATAATATAGGCTATTTGTCAAGGGTTTGCTCGGTGCCGAGGGTCACCTGCTGGTACGTGGCTGAGTCACAGCGGGGCCTGGAAGACACACTGGTGGGGGGCCAAGAGGGAGGGCCCTGAGGAGGAAGAATGTGCCAGTGCAGAAAGGAGAGTGGGACCATGGCGTGCACCCTGTCTCAGCTGAGAGCCTTTCCTCCAAGCTGCCTCGAGCCTGGACACCTTGCCGCATCTCAAGGCCGTGATCCCTGGGGTAACATCTCGTGGCCCACCCCCCC